>ML428296.1:79050-97675 GCA_005239525.1 Nicotiana knightiana
CCATTAATTGTGAATCATGGACAAAATTATTGCTTTGTCTTATTTTAGCATGAGTAGCTAAACATTCATTCTAGGGTTGATGGAACAAATTGTTGGATGAAACTTTAACTCTATTTTGATATAATTGAGCAGGAATTCTATGATTGTTCAACTACATTTTGTATTGTGATTAATTGAATGAGACCTTGATTAATCGTGTCTAATTTCCTTGTGTTGCTTGAGAAAGAATACTTGGTTAGATTGTTGATGAAAAACACTATTTTTGGGTAATTGAAGAGATTCATTACTTGAATTTAAAAGTGAGTTTAGAAATAACAAAGCTTTGGTGGGATAATCCTGAGTTGCATAATTGTTAGCTAGAGTAGTTCGAAAGAATGCTTCTAGTAAATTGTCGTAATTGATCGAGAGACGATTACGGTAGCCCATAACTCATAATCCTAAGAGAATACTATGGCGAGATTTTAGCTTAAGAGTTAAGAATTAATCTGGCAATTGGAGAAATCAATACCCTAGATCTTTTTATCCTTGAATTAATCCGTATTATTGAATCTTGTTAGTTTCATTATCATTTTACTTTAGCTAGAAAAACTCTACTGTTTATTGATAAAAGTCGTGCATCCGTAAATTGTCTGAGGTTAGCCTTATTAAGAGTTGTAGCGAATAGGTTAGTTCCCTGTGGATACTCCGGACTTAAATCGAATTATATTTACAACGACCGCTTTGTCCTTTTTTATAAGGCATAGTTGGGCGCGATCAGTAACGAAAGATAGGACAAGGGGCGAGAAACTAATTCCAACTAACGCTTCCGCTTCGTGATAATGGCTTACGATTTATGTGTGTTTTTCTATAATAATTTTATGTAAGATTATTATATTCAAGAGCCTAGTATGAATTAAGTTTATGTTTACATGTGGTATCAGAGCCTGGATTGTTTGAACTGATAATCATTGATCATAAAGATATTAATTCATGACGTATGTGATACACCATCAAACTGGACAAAGTTTTATTCTTTGTTTGGATAAATTCTGACTTATGACTTGGACATATATGTGTTCTTATAGGAATTGAATTCCGTAGTGGCCGAGCTACACCGTCACTATACCAAACATGAAGTTGTTGTGTCTTCTAATATTTGATCCAATAAAGTATTTAGTACCTTTTTTAAGGTTTGACACATATTATTTTATTAGTTTACGTTTCCCTGCCATACATATTTACCTACTCTGTCGCAACATCTTATACCAAACCTTAATTAATTGTTATTGTTTATCGATCTAAGTTATTTAAGTACTGATCTCGGTATAAGAATATGACAAAATTATTTCTCTGTACTTGAATAGATTTGTATTATATAAGTTTTGGTATTAGAAGATAACGTTTATAATGATGTGCAAGAATTTGATGATACGGGAGTAATGTTAATGATGTCTTAATGTCATAAGTTAATTTGAAACTAGTTATTTATTTCTTGGGCCGTATAGTAATCTGTTCTGGGTTATTAGGTTGGTGAAACTATTTATTGTTTATTTTATGGCCAAACTCATCGTGTCCCAACTTTTTCCACACCCGTGAAATACCAGTAAAGCCCTTCTCTTCACAATTGGCTTAATGGCCATTTTTCCCTCCAAAATATTTCCCTCCAAAATTAGTTAATAAATATTGATTATCCCAAAACATTGATCCCATAAATCATCGTTCTCTCATGCATGGGCATTCATATTTTTTTCTTTTATACGGTATAATTATTATGTATTTTAAAAAAAATACAATTTATAATATTACGTATTTTTTTTCTAAATACAATTTATACGGATGGGGAGTTCAAAGGTCTAGTATGTATATATAATATTGTTTTTTCATTTATATACTATAACTTGTCATATCATACACTTATGTTAATAGAGCTTTCATTAAACACATAATTCACCACCCTTATTCTTAACCTAAACATGAATGCTAACATAGAAACTAGTTTGGAGCCATTAAACCTGAATAACAGCCTAAAAACTAGGTCAGATCAACTAAGAAATGCATTACACATATCATTGGGGTTGAATTCAAATGATAGTTTGATGAATGAAGATGATTCGATCGACATTGATTCAGACGAAAACTTCAATGATGGAGAAAATCATGTTGACGATGTTGCTGCTGATGACGATGAATATGATTATGATGACGATGATGATGATGACAACCATTATTTATAGGAAGAGGTAGAAGTTGGAGAGGAAAGGGAAATGCCTAATGAGTTCAATGAAGAAGATCTCATAACTGGTCCAATTATCAGGGTTTTGCATTGTTAAAAGAACATCAAACAAAAAAGGTGGTGATATTGTTAGGTATGTTCAATATGGTTGTGATAGGTCTAGGAAACCAAGGAATAAACATGTTACCAAGAGGATGAATTGCCCTGCTAGAATAAATGGAGTTTTGGAGGAGAATGGTTCATGGCGTGTTTCAAAGGTGGTTAAAAAATATAATCATCAATTGGAACCAGCACTATCACGATTGATGGATGGACACAGACCGCTTAGTAGGTCTCTTAAGAGAACTCTTGTAGCAAAAGATATTGCTGGCTTAAGACCCTAAAAAAATATAAGAGTCGCTGCAGTACTTGCCAGTGGCCCTGAAAATCTGGGTTTTACACCAAAGGATTGTTGAAATTATATTTTGGAGAGTAGAAAGCTTCATTTGAAAGAAGGGGACGCACAATCATTGCTCAAGTTATTCAGTGACATGCAGCAAAAAGATAGGGAATTTTACTACTCCATAGATGTGGATGGTTTTGTTCGACTTTGTAATGTCATATGGGTTCATTCACACTCCAAGGTTTTATATGAGGAGTTCCATGATGTAATATGCCTCGATACAACATACCTAGTGAATCGGTACAATATGCCATTTGCTTCATTTGTTGGTGTAAATCAGCATAGGCAGTCCATACTTTTGGGATGTGCTTTTATGTCTAGTGAAGATATAATAAGTTACAAAATGGTGATCTCTACATGGCTTGGGGTTCTAAACAATGTTCGTCCATTAGCTATCATGACTGACCAATGTGATAGTATTAAGGCTGCCATAAATAAATTGATGCTAAATATGGTACATAGATTTTGTATTTGGTACATATTCGCAAAGTTGCCTACGAAGTTAAGCGGAGTTCTTGATGCTAAAATTGCAAAGGAAAAATTTAAGGCCTTAGTCCTTGATAGCATTAACGTTGCTGAGTTTGAGAGAAGATGGACTGAATATATTGAAAATTATAACTTAGATGGAAGGGATTGGTTTTATAAGTTGTATTTGGAGAAGGAAAAATGGGTTCCTGTATACCTAAATGACCACTTTTGGGTCGGGATATTGTCCACACAGAGAAGTGAAGGCATGCATGCTTTCTTTGATAGATTTATCACCCGCCAAAGCACTTTGAAACTATTTATTCAGCAATATGAGTTAGCCATAAGATCAAAGTTTGAGAAAGAATTGGAAGCTGAATATAGGTCAAGGTGATTTGAACCAAAATGTTTGTCTGAATTCGCATGGGAGGACTTCAAAAATGATATACTCGTGAAGTGTTTGAATTTTTTCAGTTACAATTAAGGAAATTGTTCCATTGTGAAATCAGCACCCCTGAAGATCATCAAGCAACCCCTGGAGTGGAAAAATACATTATATCAGATTCTTCGCTAAGGAGTTTTAACACTAGAGATCCATTTGTATTCACGATTGAATATACTCCTATTGGCGAATATCTAAGTTGCAGTTGCAAGTGGTTTGAAATAAGGGGTATTCTATGCTGTCATATACTAAAGGTGTTGTCTTACAAGTGGATTAAAAATATTGACGAGAGGTATATATTGAAAAGGTGGAGAAAAGATGTTGTTCGTCCGCACTTGAAACGTTTCTTTCTAGGAGGTTACCCACGTATAACTTCTGAATTAATAACATACCAACCCATTTAACTTTCCAATGCATCATTTACTCTACCATTTAGGATTTTTTAAATGATAAAAAAAAAATTATAGTAAAGAAAACCAAGATGCAGATTAAAATTTCAAAACAAAATACTTCAAAAATGTTTTTAATGGTGGGAGTTGAATTAATGGTTGTGGGTTGAATTGTATTTATTGTTTCGAATTTCAAGTAAATATTAAATACAATTTAATACTAACACTATTCACATACCAATTTTTTGAATGAAACACTATTCACATTCCCACCATATAGTTAGGGTTTGTATTTGCATGAATATTATATTCCAACCATGATACTATACTGAAACGATACAAAAAAAAAATCAAAATTCTAACAAATGAAAAATTTAATTACATTAATATTTATAACAAAACGTACACATTAGTTAATTTCTAACAAAACTTACAACAAAAGTACACATTACTGGATGAAAATTAAATAAAAAACAACAAAAGTGAAAAAACAACACAAACATGGATTTCCAACAAACATAACCTACAAACTAGTTAATTTCAACTGGATCTTCTGGAGTTTCTTTCCCTTTCACTTGCCTTTGAAGACAACATACATTTCTTCAATTTCAACCAACTCAAATTTAACAAAACAACCCTGCCTTATATCATTAATCATCACAAAATTTTCCAGCCGTCTTTCACCCATCGTCGTTTACCAATGTTAGTTCCCATAAAAAACTCTCTGCCGTCATATTGAAGAACAACGCCGCACATTGATTCAGGAATTTAATTGCATATTCATTTTGTAATATGCTGCAAACAAAAAGAAAAAAAATTGTTTGAGATTTTAATACAACCAAATCGGTTTCTGCTTCTTGTCCAAAGCTATTTTCTAAAAGCAAAAGCAACGTTTGTATTTTTGGATCGAAAAGAAAATTGTATTTGAAATTTTTTTTATATAAAAATATCTCAATTACCATATAATCTTGCTTGAAGTATGAATCTTTCATCCGCACTTCAAATGTTGGATTTGTCTCTTCGTCGTTATCACTGGAAGAGTAGTCGGATGGGGATCGTTTGGCAGCGCTGGGAGAGGGGTCCATGGTTTGTTTCTAGGGTTTGTGTAAGAGTGAGGGTATTAAAATGTTGTTGTGTGTGTGAATGTGTATATAAACTTATATATATACACAAACACGGCCAATCTATGGAATTTTGTGTATGTGAGAGGGTATTAAAAGTTTTTTGTATGTGTGTGTGATGACCTAAAAGGGTCATCCCGTGTATTCCTAGCTATTTCTATGATCTAAGGTCATGAAAACCTCCTTATATCTCACCTAGATTTGCGTGTGCAGTCCGGACGTGTAGCCGGGAAGCCGTTATGTGAAAAACTGATAAAAATGATATTTTGTGTTGAAATTTGAATAAAGTTGACTTTGGTCAATATTTTTGGTAAATGGACCCAGATCCGTGATTTGACGGTTCCAGAGGGTCCGTAGGAAAATATGGGACTTGGGCGTACGCCCGGAATCGAATTCCGAGGTCCCAAGTCCGAGAAATGAATTTTTAAAGAAAATTATTTTCTGAAAAATATAAAGGTTTTTGAAAATGAAATGATGTGAAACCTGTGGTATCGGGATCGTATCTTGGTGCCGGATCCCGGTACAGGTTAGATATGACTTATATGTGTTATCTGTGAAATTTGATAAGAAACAGACTTAGTTTGACGTGATTAGGATCAAAAATGGAAAATTTAGAAGTTTTGGAAGTTTAAAGGAATTTCATTGATTTTGAGGTTTAATTCGATGTTATGAGGTTATTTTGGTGTTTTGATTAGTTGAATAAGTCTGTGGGATGTTTTTGAAGTCGTGTGTATGTTTGGTTTTGAGCCCTGATGGCTCGGGTGAGTTTCGGGTAGGTGTCGGGGTGCAAAAACCTTAGAAAAATCTGGTGTTTGCTGCAGAATCTGGTGTCCAGTTATTCCTTCTTCACGATTGCGATGAGTCAGTCGGGGGGGGGGGAGAGTAAATAACCCTACTCGAACGCAGAGCCTTGGTCGTGATCGCGGGGCCTGGGGCCAGTGCTCTACGCGATCGCGAAGGGGCTACACGCGAACGCATAGTGCAAATGTGGGCTGGGTACTATTTTGTTAAGCGCAAACGCGGTTTATAGGTCGCGATAGCGTAGGTCAGCGTCCAGTTCACTCTACGATCACACTCTTTCTTCGTGATCGCGTAGCATGGGAGTCATTAAGCTCTGCGATCGCGTCCTACCCATAACGATCGTGTAAGGTAAATTCGCCTAGCGATTTCCATAGTCCAAAAACAGAATAGTTACGGGAATAAACCCATTTCTCACACACTCCTTCTTCAACATTCAACATATTTATGTTAGTTGCCTTTTTTTTAAAGATAAAACCATGCCTAATCCCCCTATCTTCTTACATGAAATACAACAACTACACTGCCAATGCAATGTAGATTTTACCAAAAGAAAAAAAAAAAAACCAACCCATTTAACTACCCAATATAGTATTTACTTTTACAAATTAATAACATACCAACCCATTTAACTTTCCAATGCATCATTTACTCTACCATTTCGGATTTTTTAAATGATAAAAAAAAAATTATGGTAAAGAAAACCAAGATGCAAATTAAAATTTCAAAACAAAATACTTCAAAAATGTTATTAATGGTGGGAGTTGAATTAATGGTTGTGGGTTGAATTGTATTTATTGTTCGAATTTCAAGTAAATATTGAATACAATTTAATACTAACACTATTCACATACCAATTTTTTGAATGAAACACTATTCACATTCCCACCATATAGTTAGGATTTGTATTTGCATGAATATTATATTCCAACCATGATACTATACTGAAACGATACAAAAAAAAATCAAAATTATAACAAACGAAAAATTTAATTACATTAATATTTATGGCAAAACGTACACATTAGTTAATTTCAAACAAAACTTACACAAAAAGTACACATTACTGGATGAAAATTAAATAAAAAAGAACAAAAGTGAAAAAACAACACAAACATGGATTTCCAACAAACATAACCTACAAACTAGTTAATTTCAACCGAATCTTCTGGAGTTTCTTTCCCTTTCAGTTGCTCTTTGAAGACAACATACATTTCTTCAATTTCAACCAACTCAAATTTAACAAAACAACCCTGCCTTATATCATTAATCATCATAAAATTTTCCAGCCGTCTTTCAGCCATCGTCGTTTACCAATGTTAGTTCCCATAAAAAACTCTCTGCCGTCATATTGAAGAACAACGCCGCCCATTGATTCAGGGATGTAATTGCATATTCATTTTGGAATATGCTGCAAACAAAAAGAAAAAAAAATTGTTTGAGATTTTAATACAACCAAATCAGTTTCTGCTTCTTGTCCAAATCTATTTTCTAAAAAACAAAAGCAACGTTTGCATTTTTGGATTGAAAAACAAATTGTATTTGAAAACAAAATTTTATAAAAAAATCTCAATTACCATATACTCTTGCTTGAAGTATGAATCTTTCATCCGTACTTCAAATGTTGGATTTGTCTCTTCGTCGTTATCACTGGAAGAGTAGTCGGATGGGGATCGTTTGGCAGCGCTGGGAGAGGGGTCCATGGTTTGTTTCTAGGGTTTGTGTAAGAGTGGGGGTATTAAAACGTTGTGTGTTTGTGTGAATGTGTATATAAACTTATATATACACAAACACGGCCAATCTATGGAATTTTGTGTGTGTGAGAGGGTATTAAAAGTTTTTTGTATGTGTGTGTGATGACCTAAAAGGGTCATCCCATGTATTCCTAGCTATTTCTATGATCTAAGGTCATTAAAACCTCCTTATATATCACCTAGATTTGCGTGTGCAGCCCGGACGTGTAGCCGGGAAGCCATTATGTGAAAAACTGATAAAAATGATATTTTGTGTTGAAATTTGAATAAAGTTGACTTTGGTCAACATTTTTTGATAAACGGACCCAAATCCGTGATTTGACGGTTCCAGAGGGTCCGTAGGAAAATATGGGACTTGAGCGTATGCCCGGAATCGAATTCCGAGGTCCCAAGTCCGAGAAATGAATTTTTAAAGAAAATTATTTTCTGAAAAATATAAAGGTTTTTGAAAATGAAATGATGTGAAACCTGTGGTATCGGGATCGTATCTTGGTTCCCGATCCCGGTACAGGTTCGATATGACTTATGTGTGTTATCTGTGAAATTTGGTAAGAAACAGACTTAGTTTGACGTGATTCGGATAAAAAATGGAAAATTTAGAAGTTTTGGAAGTTTAAAGGAAGTTCATTGATTTTGAGGTTTAATTCGATGTTATGAGGTTATTTTGGTGTTTTGATTACTTGAATAAGTCTGTGGGATATTTTTGAAGTCGTGTGTATGTTTGGTTTTGAGCCCCGATGGCTCGGATGAGTTTCAAGTAGGTGTCGGGGTGCAAAAACCTCAGAAAAATCTGGTGTTTGCTGCAGAATCTGGTGTCCAGTTATTTCTTCTTCACGATTGCAATGAGTCAGTCGGGGGGGGGGGGGGGGAAAAAAANAACGCAGGGCCTTGGTCGTGATCGCGGGGCCTGGGGTCAGTGCTCTACGCGATCGCGAAGGGGCTACACGCGAACGCATAGTGCAAATGTGGGCTGGGTACTATTTTGTTAAGTGCAAACGCGATTTATAGGTCGCGATCGCGTAGGTCAGCGTCCAGTTCACTCTGCGATCACACTCCTTTCTTCGCGATCGCGTAGCATGGGAGTCATTAAGCTCTGCGATCGCGTCCTACCCATAACGATCGTGTAAGGTAAATTCGCCCGGTGATTTCCATAGTCCAAAAACATAATAGTTACGGGAATAAACCCATTTCTCACAAACTCCTTCTTCAACATTCAACATTCAACATATTTGTGTTAGTTGCTTTTTTTTTAAAGATAAAACCATGCCTAATCCCCCTCTCTTCTTACATGAAATACAACAACTACACTGCCAATGCAATGTAGATTTTACCAAAAGAAAAAAAGCAAACCAACCCATTTAACTACCCAATATAGTATTACTTTTACAAATTAATAACATGCCAACCCATTTAACTTTCCAATGCATCATTTACTCTACCATTTTGGATTTTTTAAATGATAAAAGAAAATTATAGTAAAGAAAACCAAGATGCAGATTAAAATTTCAAAACAAAATACTTCAAAAATGTTATTAATGGTGGGAGTTGAATTAATGGTTGTGGGTTGAATTGTATTTATTGTTTCGAATTTCAAGTAAATATTATATACAATTTAAAACTAACACTATTCACATACCAATTTTTTGAATGAAACACTATTCACATTCCCACCATATAGTTAGGGTTTGTATTTGCATGAATATTATATTCCAACCATGATACTATACTGAAACGATGCAAAACAAAAATCAAAATTATAACAAACGAAAAATTTAATTACATTAATATTTATGACAAAACGTACACATTAGTTAATTTCAAACAAAATTTACACAAAAAGTACACATTACTAGATGAAAATTAAATAAAAAACAACAAAAGTGAAAACACAACACAAACATGGATTTCCATCAAACATAACCTACAAACTAGTTAATTTCAACCGGATCTTCTGGAGTTTCTTGCCCTTTCACTTGCACTTTGAAGACAACATACATTTCTTCAATTTCAACCAATTCAAATTTAACAAAACAACCCTGCCTTATATTATTAATCATAAAAAAATTTCCAGCCGTCTTTCAGCCATCGTCGTTTACCAATGTTAGTTCCCATAAAAAACTCTCTGCCGCCATATTGAAGAACAACGCCGCACATTGATTCAGGAATGTAATTTCATATTCGTTTTCGAATATGCTACAAACAAAAAGAAAAACAAATGTTTGAGATTTTAATACAACCAAATCAGTTTCTGCTTCTTGTCCAAAGCTATTTTCTTAAAACAAAAGCAACGTTTGTATTTTTGGATCGAAAAGAAACTTGTATTTGAAAACAAAATTTTATAAGAAAATCTCAATTACCATATAATCTTGCTTGAAGTATGAATCTTTCATCCGCACTTCAAATGTTGGATTTGTCTCTTCGTCGTTATCATTGGAAGAGTAGTCGGATGGGGATCGTTTGGCAGCGCTGGGAGAGGGGTCCATGATTTGTTTCTAGGGTTTGTGTAAGAGTGAGGGTATTAAAATGTTGTGTGTGTGTGAATGTGTATATAAACTTATATATATACACAAACACAGCCAATCTATGGAATTTTGTGTGTGTGAGAGGGTATTAAAAGTTTTTTGTATGTGTGTGTGATGACCTAAAAGGGTCATCCCGTGTATTCCTAGCTATTTCTATGATCTAAGGTCATTAAAACCTCCTTATATCTCACCTAGATTTGCGTGTGCAGTCCGGACGTGTAGCCGGGAAGCCGTTATGTGAAAAACTGATAAAATGATATTTTGTGTTGAAATTTAAATAAAGTTGACTTGGTCAACATTTTTGGTAAACGGATCCAAATCCATGATTTGACGATTCCAGAGGGTCCGTAGGAAAATATGGGACTTGGGCGTACGCCCGAAATCGAATTCTGAGGTCCCAAGTCCGAGAAATGAATTTTTAAAGAAATTTGTTTTTCTGAAAAATATAAAGGTTTTTGAAAATGAAATTTGATGTGAAACCTGTGGTATCGGGATCGTATCTTGGTTCTGGTTCCCGGTACAGGTTCGATATAACTTATATGTGTTATCTGTGAAATTTGGTAAGAAACACACTTAGTTTGACGTGATTCGGATAAAAAATGGAAAATTTAGAAGTTTTGGAAGTTTAAAGGAATTTCATTGATTTTGAGGTTTAATTCGATGTTATGAGGTTATTTTGGTGTTTTGATTACTTGAATAAGTCTGTGGGATGTTTTTGAAGTCGTGTGTATGTTTGGTTTTGAGCCCCGATGGCTCGGGTGAGTTTCGAGTAGGTGTCGGGGTGCAAAAACCTTAGAAAAATTTGGTGTTTGCTGCAGAATCTGGTGTCCAGTTATTCGTTCTTCACGATTGCGATGAGTCAGTCGGGTGGGGGGGGGGAGTAAATAACCCTACTCAAACGCATGGCCTTGGTCGTGATCGCGGGGCCTGGGGTCAGTGCTCTACGCGATCGCGAAGGGGCTACACGCGAACGCATAGTGCAAATGTGGGCTGGGTACTATTTTGTTAAGTGCAAACGCGGTTTATAGGTCACGATCGCGTAGGTCAGCGTCCAATTCACTCTGCGATCACACTCCTTTCTTCGCGATCGCGTAGCATGGGAGTCATTAAGCTCTGCGATCGCGTCCTACCCATAATGATCGTGTAAGGTAAATTCGGCCAGCAATTTCCATAGTCCAAAAACAGAATAGTTACGGGAATAAACCCATTTCTCACAAACTCCTTCTTCTCCACACCTCTTAGGCGATTTTTGAAGAACTTCCTCACCTTAACCTTTTAGGTACGTAATCTTTGGCTCGTTTTCTTGCATTTTTATCAACATCTATTAGATTCTAGGCCTAAAAATATGAAATCAAAGGTAGAAATTGGGATTTTGGGTAGGTTAGGGCTTTTTGATTATTTGGGAATTTGACCTCATTTTGGGGTCAGGTTTCAAGACAAATTATATTCGGCTCGTGGGTGAATGGGTGATCAGGTTTTGATCCGAACCTCGTGCTTGGACCAAGCAGGTCCGGGGTCGATTTTTGGAATTTTGGAAAGAAAGTTGGGAATTCTATCTTTAAGCATTGGAATTGAATTGTTAAGCATTTATTGATGATATTGAGTCAATTATGTCTAGATAATATTGAATTGGAGTCGGGTTCGAAAGGAAAAGCGGTGCTTGAGGCTTGATTTGGATTCTTGGAGTCGAGGTAAGTGTTTGGCCTAACCTTAGCTTGAGGGAATAGGTATTGAGTTCTAATTGCGACGTGTTTATTCCATGTTCAACGTATAGGTGAGGTGACGAGTACCTATATGTTGTTGTCGAGCATGACCGTGGGTCAGATATTTGCAATTTTATGATATTTATTGGATTTTACTGTGTTTACGGGTTTGATATCCATTTGTTAGCTATTCATTTGATGGAAATTCTTGGTTACGAGTATTCTTGAGTAGTTAATCGGTTGGGGGACCTTATGTTGGATTATACACTTGGGTAGGATTGGTTATAGCTATGTCCCTTGCCGGGGACGGTATTATTTTTGTTGATTATTACATGCATTTAAGGTTCCTTATTGTTGATTTCATGCCAACTGTTGTTTTTATATTATCATGTACGAGGGGACATTCCGTGCCGAGTGTTTATTTATTTATTGCACGAGGGGATATTCCATGCCGAGTGTTTGTGAGGTTATGCACGAGGAGACATTCCGTGCCGAGTGATTATTTATTTATGCATGAGGGGACATTCCGTGCCGAGTGATTATTTATTTATGCACGAGGGGACATTCCTTGCCGAGTGATTATTTATTTATGCACGAGGGGACATTCCGTTCGGAGTGATTTTGTATTTAGGCACGAGGGGACACTCTGTGCCGAGTGTTTTTGTTAGGTTATAGCACGAGGGACATGCCGTGCCATTTTTGTTTATTTACTTATCAGAGTTGTTAATTCCTGCTGTTATTTATACACTCAGTCATTATCGTATTCTGTAATTTCAGTGAATTGTTGCCCCTTTCCCCCAGCATGTTAGCTCCATTTTTGTGCTTATATGTTATTTCCTGTTATTACTTTATTACATTATTGAACTGTACATGTATTCGTTATTTTTCGTGTCCTAGCCTCGTCACTACTTCGCCGAGGTTAGGCTCGGCACTTACTCAGTACATGGAGTCAGTTTATTGATGATATACCTGCACTTCTTTATGTTGTGCAGATTACGGAGTCGGACCTAGTGGGCATTGATCGAAAAAGTATCCTTCAGTCCACAGGCGACACTGAGGTAGTCCCCCAGACGTTCGCGGGCCTTGGCGTCACCTCCCTTATCTCTCTTTTCTGTCTTTTCATGTATTTCCAAGAAAGTTGTACACATTTATTTCAGACCTTTATTTTTAGTAAATATAGACTATCGGTGAGATTGTGATACCAGTTCTGGGGGTGTATTTAAGGAAATTTCGTAAGATTTATTATTTAACTTGTTGAATTTCTTATCTTCCACATATTTAATTATAACTGTTCTAGTTTACCACTGATATTTCAATTGTCTATAATAAAGAAATAAATGTAATAATTGAAATGTTGGTTTGTCTTGCGGGTTCAACATTAGACGACATCACGACCTGGAGGTGGGATTTCGGGTCGGGGGAAGTTGGTATAAGAGCTCTAGGTTGCTTAGGTCTCACAATTCACTGACAAACTTGGTAGAGTCTGAGGGATCTGTACAGAGACGTCTATACTTATCCCCCAGAGCCTGAAAAGTTAGCAAGTAACTTCACATCTTTTCTTCTCTGTCGTGCGATTTGAGTTCTAAATGCTAACCGAGTTTCTATTCTATTCTCTCACAGATGGCGAGAACGCGTGCTTCCTCATCTACCGATCAGCAGCCCGATCCTCCAGTTGCAGCTCCTACTAGAGGCCGAGGCCGTGCTAGAGGCCGAGGCAGAGCTAGGGCTCAGCCCAGATGTCACGACCCAAAAATCTATTAAGGTCGTGATGGCGCCGGACACCATCATCAGGTAAGCCAATCATTAACTAGTTGAAATAAATTTCTGTTTTAACATTTTTTGAAATCATTCCCTTTAACTTATTACGTAATAACTAAACAAAAATTCGTTAAGCAAATACGATGGTTTAAATATTCCATTTTAGAAAATATATATCCCAAACACATCCCAGAACCCGGTGTCACAAGTGCATGAGCAATTTCTAAGAATTTATACAATCATTACAAACCTTGTCCGAGATACAAATTGGACAATGAAATTTAAAACAAAATGAATACAATACGAGGGAGACTTTGTCAGCTGCGGATCGCCTCTCGATGATGCAGCTCGCCTAATTCTCCAAACCAGCCACATCCCTGTGAAAGTACCCGTGCAATAAAAATGCACAACAAGTGTAGCATGAGTACAAAAATAACGTGTACTCAGTAAGTCGCCCGCCTAACCTCAGAGAGGTAGTGACGAGAGGTCGGATTAGACACTCACTAAGGTCCAACAAATTAATTTAACACAATATGATATCAGTATAGGCATACGAGGATGATAAAACAGTAAGCATTATGGATAACTGTAATTCAAATAAATACTGAAAGTAAACAAACAGGTACTACTTCCTCATTTCCCCCCAAATACCTTAAATAAACAGTTACTTCTTTATTTCCCCCCAAACATCTTGTCACTTCAAAATTCATGAAAAACGTTTAATAATTTAGCATGCGCATACGGGATAAGGACAACCGGCCTGAGCCATCATAATAATCATCTCTGTGCACTGCCGAGGGTCGAACGACCCGAACCATAAGTGCACCTTTTCCATAAAATAATCATATCTATGCACTGCCGAGGGTCGAACGGCCCGAACCATAAGGGCATCTTTCAATCCACCGTGGCGTACAACCTGCTCCCATGAGAGTGGGGGAAATAACACTTCACTCGCGGAATGTAAATTTGCGAAGCGGTCACATGGAGTCATGAACAATCAACAGCTCACCCTGACTACGTCGGGAAAACAAATATTCAAGTAAATGACAAATTTCTCTTTTAAAAATCACCAAAGAGTATTTAAATCCTTTTTCGAAATTCATGTGCCAAGTTTTATAATATTCAGTAATATAACCTTATTCGGAATACAACTATCCACAGAGGAGTCAATTCTCTTTTAAATGATTAAGAAGATACACTCTATCCATCGTAGGAAATAAGTTACAAGTTCAATAGCATTATCAGTCTAATATCATTGGCAGGATCGCATGTACAACACGTAAGGTATGCTAGTGGGTCCTATACTACCCGGACATGGCATAATAGTAGCTACGCATGGACTCCCGTCACCTCGTGCGTACGTAGCCCCTGCATATAGTAGCACATAATTAGTTCATCTAGGGGACAATTCCCCCTCACAAAGTTAGAAAGGAGACTTACCTCGCCCCGAAATTCCATAACCGGCTTTCAAGCCCTTCCGACGACTCCAATTGATGCACAATTCCCCAAAACTATTCAAATAACATGCAAACCAATAAAAATTCACTCTAATACTTGTAACAATTCAAATTATATAAGTTCCCAACTCCGCTCGAAAAGTTGACCAAAATGCCCTCGGGCCCATGTGCCCGGATTCCGAAATTTCTCGAAGATAAGTTCTACCCATAGCTTTACTAACTCAATTATACAATTTACTCTAATTTTCATGCTCAAATTAATGGCAAAAGTCCAAAATTCCAAATTCTAGGTCTTCCCCTAAAATCCTAAATTTATACTGATTTTCCATGTCTAAATCCATGTAAGATCACATATTTAGCTCAAAAATAGGAAGGAATCACTTACCTAGTGTTGCTTGGTGAAAATCCCTCCTTGAGCTCTCCAAAATCGTCCAAACCAAATGAAAGAAATTGGCCAAAACTCGTGTTTAAAACAATCTGCCCAGGCTTCATCGAGTTGTACCTTGCACTGTGCAGGTTGTACATCCTATTATAATTTTTCCTTACTGTACACCTTCTGCTAAAATGCCCATAACTCCTTGTAGAAATATCCAAATGACAAACGGTTTGAATATTTAGAAACTAGACTCAAGGATATTTAATTTGATAGGTTTTACACCATATAACTCTTTATATATTCCGAGATAGGAGCTTCTAAAGTCGGCTCCATGCATCAGAAAATTCTGTCGAAACTGCTCCACCAGCCATCTTCAATTGATCATAACTTTCTGATAAAATATCCAAATAATGAATAATTTAACTTTATGGAAACTAGAATGCAAGGGATATAAATTTTACGTTTTGTAAATTTTTATATTCCTTATAGGTTTTTATATATACGCCTCCAAATTTAGCTCTTTGATGCATCTGTTGCTATCCAAAACAGATTTGCAGCAGAAATTTCAGTAGCTATTTTGGCCCGAAATCCATTCCGTTAACCTTCCGAAATCCACTCGAGGCCCTTGGGACCTTAACCAATTATACTGACATATCCCAAAACATGATACGAACTCTCTCGAGGCCTCAAATCACATCAAACAACATCGAAATCATGAATCGCACTCCAATTCAAGCTTAATGAACTTTGAAATTTCCAACTTCTACATCCGATGACGAAACCTATCAAATCACGTCCGATTGACCTCAAATTTTGCACACAAGTCATATTCGAACTTACGGACCTGCTCCAACTTTCGGAATTAGAATCCGATCCCGATATCAAAAAGTCAAACTCTCGGTCAAACTTCTCAAAAACCTTCAAATTCCTATCTTTCGCCAAATGACTTCAAAATGACCTACGGACCTCCGAATTCACTTCTGATCGCGCTCCCAACTCCAGAATCACCATACGGAGCTATTCCCAGATTCAGAATCTCAAACAAACATCAATAACACCTAAATTCACTTTTTCCCAGACTTATGAAATTCCTTCTAAAATGCTAACTTCCACAATATACGCCGAAACACTCCCAGGTTATCCAAAACCCGATCTGGACATACGTACCAGTCCGAAATCATCATACGAATGTGCTGGAACCTTCAGATCCTGATTCCGAGGTCATTTACTCCAAATTCCAGTCTTAGTCGATTGTTCCAACTTAAGGCTTCTGAAATGAGAGTTTTCTTTCCAATTTGACTCCGAACTTCTCGAAATTCAATTCCAACCACACCTACAAGTCATAATACCTGAAACAAAGCTTCTCGTGACTTCAAACCATTGAACGACCCGCTATAGCTCAAGACGACCGGTCGGGTCGTTACATTCTCTCCCACTTAAACATACGTTCGTCCTCGAATGTGCCAAGAACTGCTCTGGAGTTATCTGAAATCGCTGTTTAACACCTCGTTCATCTTCCCGTGCTACCACAACCCAATTGAGCACATTAGCTTGATCAAATCTGAATATATCCTCTTTTATCCATACAATAATCTCAGAACCCAGTTCCAACATCTGAAATTCGCTGCCAGGCCTGTTTCTAACATATAAACACCGTATTAACTACCACACGAGGTACCAGAACATGACCGCACACCTTTGTTGAATTAGCACCATGTACCGCATAATTCATCATCTAACCACAATGACACCCCCTGAACCTTAATAGCCAATATTCCATGAATCCGATGCTCCCAATGCACCTTATGATATATATATATATATATATATATACACACATCCTGCTATAATGCTGGCGATACCACCACAACGAAGGAGACGTGTAGAAATTTGTAACCAATTGCAGAGTTAACCAAACATTGAATCTTTCCCCTTGACTAAAATCATCATCTCATTACGAACCAAATAATGGTAATTGTCCTGTAATATACTTCACATAATCTTATCGAACCGATCCCTGATCTATAAATCTCGTTTTACCCAGTATGAATTGCTCAGTCAACAAATCACCCCCAGACATGACCATCCGTCTCACATGATGCCACAATGCGCCAATAGGCCATAACTCGAACACGATACATAAGAAAATGACTCAGGAAGGGACTACTCGACTCACACAACTAACATGGATTTCCTTAGAAAATAGGAAGCAAAACACAAGAAAAATAAATATAGGAACCTCACTCAACATCACCCTGTTGCGGCGTGCAACCCAATCCAAATAACATACCCGTGGAGGCGTGCCACCCCATCCCATCATAAAATTCACATAAGGAGATATACATAGAGCTGAATTGCTCACCATTACAAATTATTGAATACCGGTCATAAGCACGCTAAGTGCATAATACGATCATGGGGAGACTGATAGAGCCATATGCTACAAAAATTAAGCACAGCCGAGGTGCGATATATATATATATATATATATATATATCGCACCTCGGCTGTGCTTAATTTTTGTAGCATATGGCTCTATCAGTCTCCCCATGATCGTATTATGCACTTAGCGTGCTTATGACCGGTATTCAATAATTTGTAATGGTGAGCAATTCAGCTCTATGTATATCTCCTTATGTGAATTTTATGATGGGATGGGGTGGCACGCCTCCACGGGTATGTTATTTGGATTGGGTTGCACGCCGCAACAGGGTGATGTTGAGTGAGGTTCCTATATTTATTTTTCTTGTGTTTTGCTTCCTATTTTCTAAGGAAATCCATGTTAGTTGTGTGAGTCGAGTAGTCCCTTCCTGAGTCATTTTCTTATGTATCGTGTTCGAGTTATGGCCTATTGGCGCATTGTGGCATCATGTGAGACGGATGGTCATGTCTGGGGGTGATTTGTTGACTGAGCAATTCATACTGGGTAAAACGAGATTTATAGATCAGGGATCGGTTCGATAAGATTATGTGAAGTATATTACAGGACAATTACCATTATTTGGTTCGTAATGAGATGATGATTTTAGTCAAGGGGAAAGATTCAATGTTTGGTTAACTCTGCAATTGGTTACAAATTTCTACACGTCTCCTTCGTTGTGGTGGTATCGCCAGCATTATAGCAGGATGTGTGTATATATATATATATATATATATATCATAAGGTGCATTGGGAGCATCGGATTC
>ML428302.1:0-34721 GCA_005239525.1 Nicotiana knightiana
TTGAGATTCTTGATCGAGTGGGAGATGTGGCTTATAGACTTGCATTGCCGCCTAGCTTATCAGCCGTACATCCAGTTTTTCAGGTGTCCATGCTTCGGAGGTATCACGGTGATCCAACCCACGTGTTAGATTTCAGCACTGTCCAGTTGGATAAGGACTTATCTTATGAGGAGAAGCCGGTAGGTATTCTAGACCGGCAGTTCGTCAGTTGAGATCCAAGAGTTTCCCTTCTGTTCGTGTTTAGTGGAGAGGTCAGCCTCCTGAGGCATCGACCTAGGATTCCGAGTCCGATATGCGGAGCCTTTACCCTCATCTATTCCTCGACTCAGGTACTTCCTTCTTCTGTCCGTTCGAGGACGAACGGTTGTTTTAGAGGTGGAGAATGTAACTACCCAAAGGGTTATCACCTATTTTATTAACTATTCCGTACTTCTGAGGCCTTGAAAACCTCATATGTAGTTGCCTCGATTTGCGTGCACAGTTCAGGCACGTAGCCGGACAGCTTAAATATGAAATTCTGTGAAAAATGCTAAAATTTGATATTAAAATGAGTAAATTTGACTCCGGTCAATATTTTGGGTAAACGGACTGGAAAATATGGGACTTGGGCGTATGCTCGGAATCAAATTCTGAGGTTCCAAGCCCGAGAAATGAATTTTTGAGTGAAATTGTTTTTCTGAAATGTATAAAGAAAATTTAAATAAAAATTGGTTAGAACGTGTTGGTATCGGGCCCGTGTTTTGGTTCCGACGCCCGGTACAGGTCTTATATGTGGTTTAAGATATTTCTATGAAGTTTGGTTGAAATTGGACGTCGTTTGACGTGTTTTGGACTTAAAACTCTAAATTTAAAAGTTTATGAAGTTTGAAGAAAAACTAGTGATTTTGAGGTTTGATTCGTTGTTCTTGATGTTATATTGGCGATTTGATCGCACTGTTAAGTTCGTAGGATGTTGTTGACTTAGTGCATATGATTTGTTAGGAGCGCCGAGGGCTCGGGACTGTCTTGGAGGTGTCTCGGAGTGATTTTTAACTTTGGAAGATTGCTGGTTTTTGGCTTCAGCAGTTGCAGGTCCATTTGTTCTTCGCGTTCGCGACCCCTCTTCCGCGTTCGCGAAGCTTTAAGATTTTCCTTCATCGTGTTCGCATCCATTCCCTCGCGAACACGTAGGATTATTTGACCCTGAGGGCTTAGCCCTCTTTTCCTCTTCGCGGTCACGTACAGTTGACTGCGTTCGCGTAGCTTTGCAGGTCTTCTACATCGCGTTCGCGTGATGCCCCACTCGTTCGCGTAAGTCAACTTCTGGATGCAGCCTTTTTACTCTTCGCGTTCACGTTCGCGTTCTCCTTTCTGCGAATGTGATGGTCTGCCCAGTCTACCCTTCGCGAACGCGACCTCCCTTCCGTGAACGCGAAGGGCAATTTTGCTCAGTGCTATATAAATATTTCCAGAATAGTAGCTTCGGGATTTTTCATAAGTTTTCACGAAATTCATCTTCACCAAGGTCCTTAGGCATCCATTGAAGCCATCCTTCACCAAACTTCTTGGGTTAGTAAATTTTAACTCGTTTCCTTCATTTTTCATCTATATCTAATGAATTCCTAAGCCTAAAATATGCAAATTAGAGTAGAAAATTGGGAATTTGGGTAGAGTTAGGCCCTTTTGAATTTTCTTGATTTAGACCTTGTTTTGGGGTCGAATTTGAAAATAAATTATATATTCGAGCTCGTGGGTGAATGGGTGACGTGGTTTTGGTCCGAGCCTCGTGTTTGGACCAAGCAGACCCGGGGTCGAATTTTTTTATTTTGGAAGAATGCATGGAAATGGGTAATTAGGCTATGTAATTGAATTGTCAAATCCTTATTGATATACTTGAGTTGATTATGCCTAGATAATACCATTCCAGAGTTGAATTCTAAAGGAAAGGCGGTGTTAGAGGGTTGATTGCCATATTTTGGACCCGAAGTAAGTGTTTGGTCTAACCTTAGCTTGAGGGAATAGGAGTTGAGTCTTATTTTCTACTTGCTAATTGTCAAGTACGATGTATAGGCATGGTGACGAGTATCTATACATTGGTTTCTAGCATGACCGTGAGTCTTTATATTGCGAATATTCTGATTTTGTTGTAACTTCCATGCTTAATTGATGATTTCTATATGTTGTAAGGAGCATGTGAAGGAATTGTGATCTTTAAACTTCGAGGAGCATTGGCTCAAGTTGTAACACGAACGGTGAAGATATATGAGATAATTGAATCCTTTGGAGCATTGGGTCAAGTGATAGAGTAAATTATGAAATGAAAGTGAAAGAAAGAGAAAGAGTTATTAAAATATACCCTTGCCAGGTCATTGTTACTTTAGTGATTATCTCCCTTGCTGGGATGTTGAGATTACTGTTATTGTTCCCTTGCCGGGATTTAATTGTTTAATTGATGTTCCCTTGTCGGGATTTCTATTTCCATTATGTTTACTCCCTTGCCCTTTGTTTGTGATTGTTGTTTGGGTGAGGAAGAGTGTTAAAGCACGAAGGGTGATGTCGTGCACTATTTGCTATTGTAAGGGAGAGTGTTAGAGCATGAAGGCTGATGTCGTGCATTGTTTGATATTGTCTCCCTTGCTGGGATGTTGAGATTACTGTTATTGTTTCCTTGCCGGGATTTCTATTTCTATTCTGTTTACTCCCTTGCCCTTATTTGTGATTGCTGTTTGGGTGAGGAAGAGTGTTAAAAGCACGAAGGGTGATGTCGTGCATTGTTTACTATTTTGAGGAAGAGTGTTAAAGAATGAAGGGTGATGCCGTGCATTGTTTAATATTGTGAGGAAAGAGTGTAAAGCACGAAGGGTGATGCCGTGCCGTACGATGTACCATTCCGTACCGATATTCATTGATTATACTGTGAGGAAAGAGAGTAAAAGCATGAAGGGTGATGTCGTGCCATGATTTACATTGATTATATTATACATTTCATAGTGAGGACGAGAGTAAAAGCACGAAGGGTGATGTCGTGCCATGATTTACATTATACATTGCATAGTGAGGACGAGAGTAAAAGCACGAAGGGTGACGTCGTGCAAGCTTGTGATTTCTAGTCCTTATTGATAATATGGCCTTGTTGTTCTTTTCCTTACTTGAGATTTCTTATATGAAACTTCTATCACCCCACAACATGTTCCCCTTCCTTTATTGATTGTTTTTCTCCTTGCATTTCTTTTCCGTTGTGTATATATATATATATATATATATATTCGAACTGCACAGGTTTATTTGGTAGTCTGGTTCTAGCCTCGTCACTACTTCGCCGAGGTTAGGCTAGGAACTTACCAATACATGGGATCAGTTGTACTGATGCTACTCCTGCACTTCTTTATGTTGTGCAGATTACGCAGCCGTACCCGGAGGACATCATTAGTGGGAGTGTCTTTCAGCTTATCCTAGAGGCTTCAAGATATACCCGCTGGCGTTTATGGGCCTTGGCGTCTCTCCCATCCCTATATCTTCGTTATTGTCTTGTTTTCCTCTAGTTTCAGAGACAGTCATGTATTTCTTTTCTATATTTAGCACTCTTATAGACAGTTCGTGAGTTTGTGACTCCAGGTTTTGGGAAAATTATGCGTCGATGTATTATGTTGTCATTACTTAGTTTTGAAATATATTTTATTTCCGCTGTTAAGTTGTGAATTTTTTAACTTGTTCTGTTGATTCGAAGTTATCTTGCTAGTTTAACTGTACACGTTGGCTTGTCTAGCGGGTTCAACGTTAGACACTATCACGGCCCGATGGTGGAATTTCGGGGTGTGACACAGTATAGGTTTAAGCTCAGAAATCAAACTAAGATTCATCTCAAAAATTCAAACCTGTTCGATCTTCAATGATGAATTATTGAAATCAACTACCCGTCGATGCGTAGATATGTTTCATAAGCTACGCAATAACTTTAAGAACTCAATTCAGAAATATCAGTTGTTCATCGAAGTTCTTCAAGCTTCAATGGAAGAGAATTTGATTCTCCCTCAATCCTTCACCAAATCAAACTCAAACTTTCATATATGACTTCCCAACAGTAGTACGAACAAATCCTAGTACCTAATTTGTTCAATTTTCACGAAATCAACAGAGCCCTAGGTCGTCTTCTCCGTCAAATTAGTTCAAAATTTCTTGAAAAAAACCCTAGCAACGAGTTACAAAACGATCTCAAACCTTCAATTTCATATGCAAAAATTTGTTCCAGCACGTATTTTGACCCCCCAAACAAAATCGAACCCTAATTTCAGATATGTACCTTCGATTTTGAGTTTCAAACTCAAATCAAAATCAAAACAGTAGCAATTCGTGTTGATGTCACTACCCAAATCAGAGGGTTGCGACGGGCACCTGGTACTTTACTCAACCGAGTACCAAGCTAACATATATTTCTTATCGAACTATGATGGGTAAATGTGCCAAAAGGGTCGTCATGACATAATCGAAATAAAACATAAGGAAATGCTAGACATAGGACGACCAAACATGATATATAAACTTATACATGTGACATACGAGCCTATAAGGCTGACATGATCACTTGTACACCGAATATAGGCCGACAAGGCCAAACAATCTTTTACGTACATGACATATGTCTACAAGCATTTAAGAAAACATAAGCATCATAAAGCTAGGACAGGGCCCCGACATACCATTTAATACATGTCTAAATCAGACTGACCCAATGAGCAACTCTCGAGCAAATGAAGTGCACCAACATCTTCTACTGAGCTGATAGCCTACTTGGAGGATTCTTAACCTGTCTATCGGAACCTGCGGGCATGAAACGCAGTGTCCCCAAGCAAAAGGGATGTCAGTATGAATAAAGTACTGAGTATGTAAGGCAGGAAAGCATAAATAAGAACAGTAATGTAAAGTGAGATAGAGGAGATACAACTTGTAGCATCTGAGCGCCTCTGAGGGCTACAGAGATGAAATGCATGATACATGTATATACATAAACATTTAAAAACAAACGCCTCTATGGGCAACATCATCATCATATCGTACCCGGCCTCGAAGAGGACTCGGTAAAAACGTACCCGGCCATCATAGGCTCGGTAGAATCGCACCCGGCCAAATGGAGCTTGGTAAACCCAACTGATCAGTGGTTGCACAATAGGTGCCGTACTCGGCCGACTATAGTGCGTCTCGGTAGAGTAAAATAGGTACTATATATAATGCATGCTAGACTCATGGAATCACGCTCTAAAATTTTCAGAGTGACGTAAGGTAGTTGCAACTTCGATTAACATTATGGACATCATACCATCAATATGAACTTCACTAGGACTCAAGGATCATACATACTTTCTTAGAATAACTTTGTAAGCAAACAACAACATGGACAACCTTTCTTGCTCGGAGTAGATTCATTATGAAATAGCGTATCGTTTACGTTCGTTTCGCTTTAGATCATGCGAAAAGAATGAAGGAAGAGCTTTAACATACCTTTGCAATCTTGTCTCCAATCGTCAATCAAGCTCAATATGATCTTCCTACGTCTACAATGAGTAACCCGACTTCGTCGTCATCGTATAAGCATTGTAACCCTAATATTTCAGAACCATTATTCTACAAGAAACCATACAGCATCTCCCCTATTTTAACTACATCCCATATGTTACCAAAAGTCACAAAACAGCCCAAACAACAACAATATAATTCACAATAAGCTCTCTGATTAGTTCAACAATAATTTTGAGCGGCAAGCTCGATCGAAATCCGTATAACCCATATCACCCCTTATCGACTTCTTACATTAACTTAACAACATCATTAATATGAGAATGAAGTAATTCATCAATGATTCCATCTTTATACCATATATTTATAACAAAGGAAACAATCCACAACTCCAACTTTCTTCAATTAGCAACTTTATTCACTAATTCATGTTTAGTTCAACCATTTAACTTAATTAACATCAAGATAACTTTAATCACCTTCAAGAACACACACATACATTCTACAGTAGATTCAAGTTGAAATCCAAGTTATATTTAGCTTACAACAGCCCTCAATGGCAATACAACACCATAGAAGTGACTTAAACTAATCCAAGTATTATCTTATAGTTTATTATCCTAACAACTTAACCAACATACAATCAAGACTAAGAACAATTAGCAGGATATTATACTAACCTTATACAATATCAACCACTTGAAATTTCGGCCAAACACAACCCACAATTATCCTTATTGACACCACAACACTATAGGTGTTGTATTCTCTTCTTGAATCAACTTTTGGTGTTCAAGTTGGAGTGTAAACACTTGTAGTTCACCTTAAAAATATAATAAGTATGAAGGAGGGACTGATTAGTAACTTAATCAACAATAACCAGACGATACCTGAGGTTACTTCACTTTGAAGAATCCTCTAAAACAGCCATAAGATGAAGAACTACGATCTAGCAAGCACCGCGGGGTTTCTAGTGTTGGATTCATGTTTTTATCTTAGGTTTTCACCCTAGAATCATGGAGGAACCATTGGAGAGAATTTAGGAGGATTTAGGAACTATTTTTGACGATAAAAACTGAGTGGAAACAATTTAGAATTGATTTAAATACAAGGTGGAGTTTACACCGACTTGGTGGGTCCCGTGGGAGCTGCTTTGCGCGGTCTCGCGAAAACGCGAATATCTCTCTACTCCGATGTCGTATCGACGAACGATTAAATGTGTTAGAAACTAGACTCGTAGATATTCAATTTGGTAGGTATATAATCCCTTATTTACAATTATATTGGGATAAAATCTCATCTATATTTGACCTAAGTTTCAATAAATTTATGAATGCAACTTGTGAAAACCTTTGCCAACTTTTGTTACACAACTTGCTTGACTTCAAAACGTAGCACACGACTATCATATGAAAACATTAACTCATATAATAACCTCCTTATCATGTAATGAATCATAGTCTCACCCTAAAGTACATGTTATAGCATTTCAAACTCGTCGACTTTCGCCGAAACTTATTTTCTTCAATTGGTTTAGCTTCTAAGCCTTCCAACCCTCTTGGTACTTTCAGTCCATGACCTTGAATATTTGTAACCTATAATTTAACATGATTAACTTACTTTATGTACATTCAAAGATGATCTCATTTCTGAGCTTATATCAATTGACTTACGACGTACTCTCACGTACAAAAATATGGGGTGTAACATCATTCCCCCCTTTGGAAAATTCGTCCTCGAATGTTGACTAATGCCCTTATCCATCTATTAAGAAATAACTCTTACGAATACTTTTGTCTTTTCCATCTAAGGAGTTATTTGGTGAAAAAATCCAAAGGCTAGGGCATTCCCTCCTTTAGGCCTCTTTCTCACACCACGACTTGTGGTCGAAATTATTCCAATCTCCTAGTTGTTTCTACCTTATTTCATGAAGCCTGTACAATTTTGACCTTCTATGTGCGCCTATGTGACTCTTTTCTCCTTTTTTATCCAGATTTTAGCCAATCTCTAGGCCTCTCTTTTGGAACATATACAGAACTCGACAAGTTATTCCTTTTGGCATCTATTGGTGTACTAAAGTTCTTTTCTTGGTACTTTGTTGAACTTTCGACTATTGATATATCTTGTTTCATAGCCTTAGTTATCTATGCTTATGGCTTTATCACAACTAGGTAGGTCATACTGTACCATAACTCTTACTTCGTTATATTATTATCGAGGCCTGCCACCCAACTCCATGTTACTCTCTCACCACTTATCCTATATTCATAAATCTAAGTCATTTAATGCTTCCTTATTACTGTTCATCGTAATAATGACAGCCTAATCTCATCTCATATTTGTAATTTTCATCCATCTATTGTTGATTCACCTTAATGTTGATCTATAATCTACCACTGATAACTTGAAACCTCTTATGTAATATATCATCACTAGGGATCATGTCTCATCGGGGAACATCTGAAGTGATTTTCCTTATCCACTTAGGGACGATACTCCAATAACTGTATTTCATAGCATCCCAATGTGATTTATCCTGTAGGGGTATTCTAATCCCGTGCATTTCATGAAATCCCTTTTCTCAAAATCATTACTCAATCAAAGGCCTAAACGTCATCCTATTATCATTTATCACAATTACACCCTTACTTTACTACCAGGCTAGCATTCCATCTATTCTAAATGCTCCTAGTTTTAAACTCCTTTGAGTTCATTCATGCTATACTGAGCTTTTTATAACTTTATGGAAATCATCAGCTCTCTTGTTGTGATGGGTTTAATCCCGAGGACTTACCTATTATCGTCACCTTCTCACCCACCTTTTCTTATCCTTACTCCCGTCTAGATAAAACCTTGTTGCTCTACCATTCTTTAGCTTGCGACTTACGCATATCTATTTGTACTACTCGCAACCTTCCTTTTTAACTTGCTAGCACCATAGATTTCCATTCATGCCTTCTCAGTTGTGTTTAAATGTAAGAAATTACTTTTCCTGGTCGTTCTGCCACTTGCTGCATGGATACTTGCCTTATCTTAGTGAAAACGAATACTTGAGTTCCATGTAACTCATGATCTCAATTATCAACTCTTGATTTTTTTCTTCTTCATGTTCATTAGCCACGATAGGTGCCACTTTCTTGTGGAGTGCATACAAAATATTATGGTGAGACTGCTGTTACAACACCATTTCTTCTTTAGGTTACTATGTTTATATTGAAGCCTTCTTCCTTATTTCCTCAGCTAGTCTTCTGTTGTAGTGCTTAGGGAAGACCCTCTGACTCTTGTAAAGCTGCGAGCTTATTACATTATATACCCTACGGTATTTTTGATGTTCTTACTCGCCTATCATTATCCTTAGTTATTTACCTCTGTTCCCTTGCTCATAGGGTTGCTTCTGAATTTAAATTTCAGTTGTCTCCTAAGTGGCACTCTCTTTTATTTCTGTAACACTTATATTGTACCTTATACTACCCCAACTCCTATCTGAATATTTCTTGAGGATTACGATGTCGTATTTGAGAGACTAAATTTCCTATGCTGGATTTCACTACGTTTATCTTGCATGATCTACTGATTTGTCAGTATCCTCCTATCTAACCAAGACTAGGCTCTTCCTAAATCAAGTACAGACTACTCGTTGGTCCACTTTCATATCTGTATTTTATGTAACGGCTCTTGGGTTATGTCCTTTTTCTTAACTTACCTCTCGTACGGGATCCTTATGTATCAAGTGTTCATTCCCACTTATTTATCAATGTCATCGAGTGCAAAACCCTTATTGATTCTCCTCGGCATCATGCTTGTATAATGTCTTGGAGTCGTATTATATCTATAGGATCTGAATAAATGCAATCTCATTCCTTTCACCTTTTTACCGCATTCTTCCTTTACCATTCGATAGTTACCTCTTCATCTTTGGCATTTTTTTCACATTTTCACTGATATATTACTCCCCTTGCGGTAACCCTTCTACACCAGGGATAATTGAATTTCTTACGCACAAGGGTGACACCTGGTGTAATTGGCACATTTAGTCCCTGAAGCTTAACTCTGCTCAAGTGCTTGCTTTAGGCAAGAGTCTTCATGAATGACCTTTAAAAGTTATTCTTCTATTGTTCATTCTATTATTGTCGAAACACAATCTCTGAAACGATGCCGACTATTACTAATTCCTTCGATCCCTAATCCATGTTCGGTTTTTTTACTATCCCATACTAATTTCTATTACTCGGGATCTAACTTTTCCTTCCGGTAATCACGTTGGACTTAGCAACTGATTTCTTGAAATGAGGATATGACTTTAGGGATTATACTTTTATTGTCTCAAGGCATGTCTCCTCTTGTCTTTTCCTTCACTTGACTATAGACTCTGTCATCCTGTCATATTTTGATTTACCGTTATCACTCATTTATCACATCTTACTCATAATGCTTCATTATCTCTCTTTCTTATTTCCCTGCTAACATTTCTGTCTATCACTTTATTCTGAAAATTTCAATAAGACATTCTTATCTGCTTCTAGCTCCCCTTGCTCCATTCACTGGCTCTTCGGGTTGCCTAACATTCTCTCTCCACTAGGGACGGGAACCATATTAAGGTAATATTTATCCCTTCCAGGATTCCAGTGCCTGTCATTGTAAAAAAAAATTGAACACTCTAGTATTCATATCTAGTTGTACTATTCTAGAATGCACCATCTAGGTGTCTTACAAGGAGAATTATTACCACTTTTTTAATATCCTTCGAAAATGTCAGCTAACGCTAACAATCTATCACACCATTTTGTTATTTAACCCCAGCCGGATCCTGATATCTCGTCCTTCTCTTAAACCATATTTGTTTGCTCCCATAGGGCATAACTGAGGTAGGGGTGGCCAATTGTACATACCTCTGTTACAATTGAAGGTAACTCAAAATGCTTATATTTCTCTATTTGAATTGTAAATATTGTTAATCTTCATTAACTGGGTACCTCATACCTTTCTTCACCTTGTTTCTCTTACTTGTTGAAACTTGTATCTACCTTCTGATTCTTTTATTGCTTTTTACCATATAGATGGATAGATATTCATTCCTTAGGGCTCCTTATCAAGAATCTTACACGTCTTATACGCACATAATCTGCTGAAGACCTCACATTTACTCATCACAAGCATGATGCAAAGTTGAGTTCCTCTGACTTAAGTCTTCCACAACCACATTCAATCTCTTACCAACTATCTTTGTGGATGTAGGTATTGTTGTATTACGAATAAAGTAGAATTATGGAGTTTGAATTCTTACAACTGAGCTCTACCACACGATCTAGAGTAAGAAGAAAGAGTGACTGTCCTAAATGACCTATAGACTCCTGCTTATAAGAGTGGTGCACAACAAGACCATAAAAAAGACTCTACTAGACACGACTTGCAGACTCCCTAGGACAGAACTGCTCTAATACCACTTCTGTCACGACCCAAACCGAAGGGCTGCGATGGGCACCCGGTACTTTACTCAACCAAGTACCAATGTAACATATCTTTCTTATCTTACTATCGTGGGTAAATGTGCCAAAAGGGTCATCATGACATAACCAAAATGAAACATAAGGAAATGCTAGATAGAGGACGACCTAACATGATATAGAAACTTATACATGTGACATACAGGCTTATAAGGCTGACATGATCACTCGTACACCAAACATAGGCCGACAAGGCCATACAATCTTTTACGTACATAACATATGTCTACAAGCCTATAAGAGTACAGAAACATCATAAGGCCGGGACAGGAGCAAATAGAGTGAACCAACATCTTCTGCTAAGCTGATAGCCTACTTGGAGGACTCTCAACCTGTCTATCGGGACCTTCAGGCATCAAACGGAGCGTCCCCAGGCAAAAGGGACGTCAGTACGAATAAAGTACTGAGTATGTAAGTGTAACGACCCGACCGGTCATTTTGAGCTCTAGTGCATCGTTCAGCGATTTGAAGTCATGAGCAGCTCCGTTTCGGGTATTATGACCCGTGAGCATGGTCGTAATTGAATTCCAGGAAGTTTCTAATTTGATTTGGAAAGGAAATTCCCAATTCAAAAGCCTTAAGTTGGAGAAATCAGCTAAGATTGGAATTTTGTGTAAACGATCTCCGAATCAGGCTTTGAAGGTTCCAGCAGGTTCGTATGATGATTTCAGTCTTAGGTGTATGTTCGGATTGGGTTTTGTATAACCCGGGAGTGTTTCAGAGTATATTATGAAAGTTAGCATTTTTGAAGGATTTCATGAATTTGGGGTTGAAGTGCATATCAGTGAGGTTGATGTCTGTTTAGGGTTCCGAGTCTGGGAATAGCTCTGTATGGTGATTCGGGAGTTGGGAGCGCGATCAGAAGTGAATTCGGATGTCCAGAGGTCATTTTGAAGTCATTTGGCTAAAGATAGAAATTTGAAGGTTTTTGGGAAATCCGGCCGGAAGTGGAAGTTTTGATATCGAGGTCTGAATGCGATTCCAAAAGTTGGAGCAGGTCTGTAATGTTGAATATGACTTGTGTGCAAAATTTGAGGTCAATCGGATGTGATTTGACAGGTTTCGACATCGGATGTAGAAGTTTGAAATTCTAAGTTCTTAAAGAATTGGATTTGAGTGTGATTCGTGATTTCGGCATTGTTTGATGTGATTTGAGGGCTCGAGCAAGTCCGTGTTATATTTTGGCACAGGTTGGTATGATTGGACGGGGTCCCGGGGGCCTCGGGTGGATTCCGGGTGGTTGACGGATCGAGAATTGAAGTTTGAAGAAGTGAAGACAGATGTCATCTGGTGCAACCGCACCTGCGACCCTGCCTGTATCATTGAACTGCTAATATGACCGAAAATGTAATTAAATTTTTAAAAGAAAGCTAGAGATCATATTGTTAATCTTCTAAAAAGAGAATTTGTTTCCGCTATGAATATATGTGTACCTGGACTAGATTGTATCCTGGAGTATCACTACATTCGACAAATGAGTTTCAAAAATAAAGATTTCAAAACCTATATTTCATATTTCTTTTAATAAAGATTTTACCACATTCCTGAGAAAAAAACAGTTTTCTTGATAAAAATATAAATTTATTGTGTGGATGTGTGTAACCTTGGGTGCCTGAGTCGCATGAGTGCTTCGCGAGCAGGCTAGGTGTATTATGTTAACCGCGTCGCATGATCTATTCGCGAGCGGAGCAAAAGATGCATCTATGGTTCGAGTCGGTCGACCCCTCGGCAGTGCACAATTTATTATTGTTGGTCTGCGCCGTTCGACCCTCAACATTGCTTGCGCATGATAGTTGATGCATAGTTGCTATGATGTTTGCCTGATTACTGGCCTGACATGTTAAATCGTCAATTGAAATGACAAAGATTTAAAGTTATTAAAAGACTTTTGGAAGAAGTTGTTCCTTCCGTTGATTTATTATTATTTGATTAAATCACCATGTTGATTAATTGTGAATATGACAAAGATATAAAGTGTTAAATGTGAACGAAGTTGAAGGATGTTTAAATCCTGTTTTATAAACTGCCTATTGATAAAACCATGCTTAGCGTCACTCTTAAATATTTTAGATGGACCTTTAGTAAGTTCCTAAATTGAACTCTCGTCACTACCTCTCTGAGTTTAGGCGGGCGACTTACTGAGTACATGTTGTTTTTGTACTCATACAGCATTTGCTGTGCATTTTAATGCACATGTACTTGCATAGCAAATGTGGAGGATTCGGAGACTTAGGTGAGCTGCATCTTCCGGAGGCGATCCGCAGCTGACAGAGTCACCTTCATACTGTATCTATTTCATTTTAAATTTCCTCGTCCAGTTGTATTTCGGACAGGCTTTGTAATGATTGTATAAATCCTTAGAAATAGCTCATGTACTTGTGACACCGAGTTCTGGGATACGTATTGGGATAATTGTTTAAGTGAAATCTTTAGATCACTATTTTTAAATAACAGAATTTATTTGCTGTCATATTTAATTTACGAAAATTTATTTACTTGATTATAAAATGCAAGAAAAGGTAACGGTTTCGAAAATATTAAAACATGAATATATTTCAACTAATTAAGGATTTGGCTTGCCTGACAGTGGTGTCCGGCGCCATCACGACCTATGGACATGAATATATTTCAACTAATTAAGGATTTGGCTTGCCTGACAGTGGTGTCCGGCGCCATCACGACCTATGGACATGAATATATTTCAACTAATTAAGGATTAGGCTTGCCTGACAGTGGTGTCCGGCGCCATAACGACCTATGGATTTTGGGTCGTGACAGTAAGGCAGGAAAGCATAAATAAGAACAGTAATGTAAAGTGAGATAGAGGAGATACAACCTGTAGAATCTGAGCGCCTCTGAGGGCTACTTACATTTAATGCATGATACATATATATACATAAACATTTAAAAACATACGCCTCTGTGGGCATCATCATCATCATATCGTACCCGGCCTCGAAGAGGACTCGGTAAAAATGTACCCGACCATCATAGGCTCGGTAGAATTGTACCCGGCCAAATGGAGCTCGGTAAACCCAACTGATCAGTGGTTGCACAATAGGTGTCGTACCCGACCGACTATAGTGCGTCTCGGTACAGTAAAATAGATACTATATATAATGCATGCTGGACTCATGGAATCACGCTCTAAAATTTTCAGAGTGACGTAAGGTAGTTTCAACTTCGATTAATATTATGAACATCATACCATCAATATGAACTTCACTAGGACTCAAGGATCATACATACTTTCTTAGAATAACTTTGTAATCAAACAACAACATGGACAACCTTGCTTGCTAGGAGTAGATTCATTATGAAATAGCGTATCGTTTATGTTCGTTTCACTTTAGATCATGCGAAAAGAATGAAGGAAGAGCTTTAACATACCTTTGCAATCTTTTCTCCAATCGTCAATCAGGCTCGATATGATCTTCCTAAACTACAATGAGTAACCCGACTTCGTCGTCATCGTATAAGCATTGTAACTCTAATATTTCAAAAAAAGTATTCTACAAGAAACCGTACAGAACCTCCCCTATTTTAACTACATCCCATATGTTACCAAAAGTCACAAAACAGCCCAAACAACAAAAATATAATTCACAATAAGCTCTTCGATTAGTTCAACAATCATTTTGAGCGGCAAGCTCGATCAGAATCCGTACAACCCATATAACCCCTTATCGACTTCTTATATTAACTTAACAACATCATTAATATGATAATGAAGTAATTCATCAATGATTCCATCCTTATACCATATATTTATAACAAAGGAAACAATCCACGACTCCAACTTTCTTCAATTAGCAACTTTAATCACTAATTCATGTCTAGTCCAACCATTTAACTTAATTAACATCAAGATAACCTTAAGCAAATACAAGAACACAATACACATACCTCATACATTAGCTTCAAGTTGAAATCCAAATTATATTTAGCTTACAACAGCCCTCAATGGCAATACAACACCATAGAAGTGACTTAAGCTAATCCAAGTATTATCTTGTAGTTTATTATCCTAACAACTTAACCAACATGCAAGAAAGACTAAGAAAAATTATTAGGCTGTTATACTCAACTTATACAGTATCAATAACTTGAAATTTTGGCTAAACACAGCCCACAATTATCCTCAATGACACCACAACACTATAGGTGTTGTATTCTCTTCTTGAATCAACTTTTTGTGTTCAAGTTGGAGTGCAAACACTTGTAGTTCAGCTTGAAAATATAATATGTATGAAGGAGGGACTATTAGTAACGTAATCAACAATAACCAGACGAGACCTGAGGTTACTTCACTTTGAAGAACCCTCTAAAACAGCTACAAGATGAAGAACTACGATCAAGCAAGCACCGTGGGGTTTCTAGCGTTAGATTCATGTTTGTTTCTTAGGTTTTCACCCTAGAATTATGAACGAACCATTGGAGAGAATTTAGGAGGATTTAGGAACTGTTTTTGACGATAAAAATGAGTGGAAACAATTTATAATTGACTTAAATACATGCTGGAGTTTACACCGACCTTGTGGATCACGTGGGAGTTGCTTTGTGCGGTCTCGCGAGAACGCAAATATCTCTCTACTCCGATATCATATCGATGAACGGTTAAATGAGTTAGAAACTAGACTCATAGATATTCAATTTGGTAGGTAGATAATCCCCAATTTCCAAGTATATTTGTATAAAAGCTCATCTATATTTGACCTAAGTTTCAACAAATTTATGAATGTAACTTGTGAAGACCTTTGCCAACTTTTGTTCCACAACTTGCTTGACTTCAAAACGTAGAACACGACTATTATACGAAAAAATTAAATCATATAATAACCTCCTTATCATGTAATGAACCATAGTCTCACCCTAAAGTACATGTTATAACATTCCAAACTCGTTGACTTTCGACGAAACTTATTTTCTTCAATTGGTTTAGCTTCTAAGCCTTCTAACCCTCTTGGTACTTGCAGTCCATGACCTTAAATATTTGTAACCTCCAAGTTAACATGATTAACTTACTTTTTGTAGATTCAAAGACGATCTCATTTCTGAGCTTAAATCAATTGACTTACGATGTACTCTGACATACGAAAATATAGGGTGTAACAATTAATCTTGAAGTCAACAGTATTAAATTGAGCAACAGATAAAAGGAAATCGACCTTTCAGATTAAGTATGAAGAACAATGATAAGTCGAACATACGATTTCTATTTTAGTCCCAAACAATCGGATGAATAGTGAAACTTTCTTTTTTTTAGAATTTCTAATTTTTTTAATTTTCAGATTAGATGATAATCAAAACAAATACCCAAGGATTTATAGAACAATCCAAAACCTCCGCTCCGATACCAAGATTATACGGAATCATATCGAAAATACGGATAATCCAAAAATATACGGAATCAAAAGATAAAAGATTAGGATTTAAAATAGTCAAAGACAAGAACCTAACTATGAACTAGGTAGACCCTTTGAATTTACTATGATAAACACTAATTGAGGAATAACACTAACAAGAAACACGGACTAAGCTAAGTAAAGAATGTTATCTAAAGTCCCTAGAACATATATCAACTAGAATAATGAATTAACATTCATATACAAAGATAATCCAAGAGTATGAACATGAACTCATACATGATAACCCTATCATAGATAATCAAGAAAATATGGTAAATAAAGAGAAATAAAATATACCCTAAACCTCTTAAGGTTTGGTCTTTGTTTATCAATCCATCATCAAAAGCTTTCTTTCAAAATGAGAGGAAGGGACTATTTATACTATAGTGCTATTTAGGCTAAATAACTAAAATACCCTTAGCTTTATAAGACTAGCCTAAATAGATAAATTACTAATATGTCCTTCTTAATCCTGACTCCTTTAAAGCACTACAATGATATGATGTTGACTTGAAAATTATCCCCGTTAAGCGTGCTCATCCGACATGTATCAGTTCTTGTGTTGTGCCATGATTAGGTCATGTGCACTCTATGACACCTATGTGATCCTTTGTATGACTACTCAAACTTGGTTGTTATATATAATTTGGCCGTATTCATGTTTATATGTCGAACCCAATCCGCATTTTTGTTGTTGTTATGTCCTTGTGTACTTTTTTGATGAGTTATGAGGATATGCCTCTTGATGATGATTGGTTATCTTGAATTGTTGTCATTGTGGTACATGTGCACATGTTAGACGGATTGATTAGGGTGATGACACAAGGTGTTTGCCGTGCAATTGTGATTCTTGTGATTGTGTCAGGGCATAATGATACAGTTGGATATTGTGAGTGTGTCAGGGTGGAGTGATACAGGTGGATATTGTTATTGTGTCCGGGCAGAGTGATAAGGGTGGATATTGTTAATTTTATAGAATTGTGAGCACGAGGTACCATATGTCTGTATTTCTATTTGACAACTTCTTATTAAAAATTTGGGTGTTATTATGGTAGTGAATTCTTTGTGAATTGTCATACATTTTACATGTTTTTATGTGGCATCTAACATATTAATATATGCCTATATTTTTATTTGACGATTTGGTTGTCAAGATGGAATTACCTAGGTTGAGTTGATAGCCCATGTTTTGTTGAGTTGTTGGTAGCTTAACACGTTGATCTAAGAAGGAAGTTGTCATCATGCATTGATATATTTGATTTTCAAAAGTTTCTCTTGAACATGATATTTGGCAATTTCTACAGAATCAGATCATGTTGGGCACCTTTAATGTTGATATTCCTTACTCCGTAAATGTCTTTCTGGAATACATTATGTGTTATACATGTTATTGAGCTACACAGGTTCTGCAAAGTGAGTATCTTTTGACTTAAAAACCTCATCATTACTTCTCTGAGGTTAGTCAAGATACTTATTGAGTACAAGGGGTCGGTTGTACTCATACTACACTTTTGCACATTGCGTGCAGATTCTGGAGTTGGGTTGTTGTGGAAGAAGAAGCTTTGCATTGGTGACATACAAGTGTTCTAGATTAAAGCTACCTTGTGTTCATGGTATTTTAGGATTTTATTTCTATTTATGTAAACTTCAAACAAATATTATATTATTTCTCACATCAATTTTGTAAAATCTAAATCATAATGGGTCATGGCTTGTACTACTAGTCCTTGAGATAGTTGTACCGAGTTATTTTGCATTTTTATTTATAATATTGAAGATTTTTCATTATAGTTGTAACTTATGTTGTTTGGCTTACCTATCGGTTTCAGTTAGGTTTCATCATGACTTGGGGGAGGTGGGATTAGGGTTGTGATAAGATGATATATAGATGTATCATTGCTCGAGGCAGCATTATGGGTGGCAGAAGATAAAGAAAGACATTATTGGGCATGTCTCATAGTGATTGATGAACAGCAGGTAGGTAATGAGCATCAGTGCCCGAATGGGGGTACTTAGGAGGATGGTTATATTGACGAGCGCAGAACACACACTTAAATATGCTCGCTAGTCGAATAAAGTAAAATATAATATTGTATCCACATGGATTGGATATAAACAGCGTTCTTGTATGGTGTAGCTTGATTGCTATCCAAAATGATCAACAATTGAGATTTATATGATTAAGAACTAAAATTAACTACGAATCTAAAGCTATGGACTAGTGACAATCATAACAAAGGGTAAGCAAAGAAGGTTATCAGTGGGAGAAAATACGGTTTTGATGGAATAGGCGCAAGATAATTGTTTGAGATGTAACTCTAGATAATTCACTTCAATGTTCAAGTAAGTCTCTCGAATTCATACAATTATTAGTTCAAACGTTTAGCAGAAACTCCTCTCTTGATTAAGTCTCTGCGTCACAAGATGAACAAATTTAAGCTCTGTGAAGATATGCAAGAATTCGTAATGGATTTGTCTTTAGGATAACCTCTCTCGATTATCCTCCTAACAAGTTTTAATCAATGATTCAACTAGCCTCTTTCGATTACTAAGGAGAATTAATGAAATCCACCAACAATATAATGCAATGATATCACAAGTTATACCTCTCTCGATTACATGGACAAGTGAATATAGATGCAATAATTAAATCATCCAAAATGATTCAATACATAAAATTAGAGTTATAATCCACAAACAATCATCCTTAGCTTCCTTAGGTCTAAAGTATGTCAAAAGTCTAAAAAATAACATTTTCCATGTATTTACCAAGTAGGGTCGGACCTAAACGAAATCACCTTTTCCTAGCCGAATAGGACATTTACTCTGTAAAAAAAACACAAGCGCGCTGCATGGAGCTACGCGCCAAGAGGGGCTTTAGTGGGGAACTTCAGGGGGCTTGAACTTTTGAAGCAACAACATTTTACACAGCCGCAGCGAGTGGTGCCCCACGCGCCGCGGCTGTAGGGTTTTCTTAGAGTAAAATTCAAAGTTTGATTTTTGATGTCCAGACATGGTCCTCAACCCCCGAACACAATCTTCGCTTAATCTCTTGGGATTTTACTCATACTTCAAATCTCCAAATATCTCAAATTAGTTCCACATATCTTGTAATCAGTCCTACAAGACATAAAACACACAATAATATCAAAACATGACCAATTAAAGTTCAACACAAAGTAAAGTGCAGTGAATTAGAGTGCAATAAGCATATAAAATACGTAATTATAGCCTACCATCAACACCCCACACTTAACCATTTCTCCTCGTCAAGAAATCAAATTGCACTTCACATAGACACGCCTTTTTTTAAAAAACTCTCTTAACTCATCACACCAAATATATTTAAAACAGATTAAGCACAATACTGTAACATCCTCGCCTCAAGATTTGACTCAAAAGTACCATGCATTTTTTAATAACCCTCTCACTTACTCTAACACAAAGGTCAACGACATTACCTTTCCTTCGTGAATCAAGTGCCCTCACAAAATAACATTGATATGCCATAAAAAATGCAACATAGGCTTGCCCATAGTGTACTATTCTACTAATTGAGCTCATTCAGTCAAGAATCAAAAAGGACTTTGTTTGGTTGTAATGTAGGATGCGGGATGGGTAGGATACATTTGGATATAAGAGTGATTACACCTCCCTAAGTACTTTAGTAAATACAATTAACTTTTCAAAATCCCACACTTATGTCAAATCATAAATACACCTTCACATCAATATGCATCAACCCCCTATTTCTTTAAGCACAATTACATCAAGAGTTACCACTTTTAAGGAATGTTTTTCACAACCATACAACTATATTTTTCATTTTTTTTTCAATTCAAGTGGCTCTTATTTTTTCAAAACTGTGCACCTTTCTCATTATTTCATTAGTTCCACTCAAAAGCCAACCCAACACCCCCACTTTAACTTTTACAAAGTTCATAAAATATTCAAGTGTTAACGAGAGGTAAAAGGTTAAAAAGATGGTCAATTCAAACAAATGGGTAAGGCTTGTAATGTAGTTGCCAAGGAAACAAGATTAAAGACTCAAAAGGGTTAACTAAGATACATCACAATTAGGTGGGTAAAAGCATATAACTGGCTCAACAAAAAAATGCCTATATCACTTTCAAGATTGAGTAAAACTACTATTTCGTTTTGCAAACACACGGGGAAAGTTCTAGATATCAAATGAACTACATAGAATAACACAAAACCTCATGCACACATGGCACATAACTCACTCATGATCGGACTATCAAGACACTCTAGTCAAAGCAGTTAAGCACAGTTCAGATCATACAATTTAAGGTACTTATACAAGAGTAAAAAAATGAGCCTAAGCGTCAAAACTAAAGAACTCACTATTCTCAAGGTATAATAAGGTCAAGAAATACTGCCTTCAATTCAAATCACAGCACAAGGTTTCCAACTCCTAAAAAAATAAAAATTAACTACACCCGGTTCAAATAAAACCATTGGAAAAGAACCGCGGCACAAAGAAAAACCAAGGGGAGAATTGTTATACTACCTAACAAACGAAAATCTTTTTGTCTTTTTTCTTCGACTATAATACCTCAAGAAACCTGTCGATGATATCCATCGTTAGGATAAATCGAATATTTTAATATTTTTATGTTTTTTTTCACTTTTTTTATCTCTACCTACTAAAACTAAGCAAAAGGAAAAATAATATACATACATACATACAAATATCCTCCACCCCACACTTTAATCTGGTATGTCCCTATGACTTAAAATTATAAAGCATAAGGTAAAGGAAGCTTCCCTGAACATCTAGTCAGGGTTTTAGTCGAAGTCGGGCTCCATTCCTTGCCCGAACTAATGCACACATCCAAGCATACAACATCTTCTCGGCCTTCTTGAGGTACATCCCAACTTATATTTCTCCCCCACATCAGCCTTCTCTTTCGAGCCCTTTACTTTCCACTCAACACTCGCAGCTGGTTTATCCTTTTGTTACCCCTTTCTACATTCATATGGAATGTCACGGTCTCCTCTCCCAATCTAAGCATGAGCTTTCTCTGGTGTATATCTAATATATCTCTACCCGTTTCTAAGAATATTCTTCCTAGGATGAGGGTGACTTTTCCCACCATATTCACTACTATAAAATCCACAGGAAATACAAACTTATCCACCCGAACTAACACATCTTCCACTATCCCCTCGGGTACTATAGTTGTTTGGTCTGCTAGCTGCAAGGATATGGGCGCAGACCTTATCTCTCCGATCTCCTTCTCCAGTTTCCTGTAGATAGATAGAGGAATTAAATTAATTAAGGCACCAGAATCACATAAGGATTTATCAAAATTAATAGTTCCTAAAGAACAAGGTATAGTAAAACTCCCTGGATCTCCACACTTTTGTGGGAGTTTATTCTGCAATACCGCGTTGCAATGATCTGTGAGCTTGACTACTGAGGTCTCCTCTATCTTCCTTTTATTCATAAAGATATCTTTCAAGAATTTGGCATAAGCAGGTATCTACGAGAACACTTTTGTGAATGGTAAGTTTACATGAGCCTGTTTCAGCACATCCGAAAAATCTCCCAAACTGCTTGTCCAACGTTTGTCTAATTTGATTTTGAGGGAAAGGTAGTACATACATATACTTGCTCTCCTCAGGTTCCTACCTTCTTCTTCTTCTCAACTTTCATATGGTCTTTCTTCTTATTATCCACATCACTTTTCAGTTGCTCCCCACTTTCTTTTCAATACTCTCATCATTTTGAATTGGGATCAGATCTTTCAACACCTACCAACTTCTTATAGCTACAACATTCACTGTTTCTTTGGGATTTATTTCCGTATCAGCAGGGAGAGTTACTGGAATACTTTCAGATGATAGAGTCGTTAGGTTCCCCACCTATCTTTCCAAGTTTTGAAAACCTGGCCCAATTCTTTGGTAGTTGCACCATGTTACCATATAGCTGAGCTATGAGCTTCAAGTCTCTCATCATTTTTTATAATAAAAGCCTTCGTTAGATCTTCCATGCCAGACTGAGTGGGCTATTGAGTCAGAAATTGCCGCCTCTGTTGATTCATGAAACCTGGAGCTCTTTGTCCCTGGGGTATGGGGTTATTTTATTGCCATGCATTCACAGTACCCCCAGATGATCTCTATGAAAACTGGGGTGCCTCTGACCCATTGCATTATAATTTGCCACAACATTCACTTCCTCAGTTGAGGCTTGATACTCATGAGTAGAGTGTCCTCTTTCACATATATCACAAGCTGCGTGAGGCTCATTTTGTGTCGAGGTTAAGGTCAGCTTTCATATTTCTTTGGCCATAGAATCAAGTTGTACCTGCACAGATGTATTTGCATCAACTTAGTGAACACCGGTTGATCTTTTTCTTTCAGCACTCTTAGAGGGCCACTGATTAGCATCTTCAGATAGCTCATCAAGATTTGTAACTATCTCCTCTGGAGTTTTCTTCATCAGAGGGCCTCCAACTGCATTGCTTAATGTTCTACACGAGGCCGGTGTCAATCCTTCCCAAAAGTCCTAGAGTTTCATCCAGAGTTCAATTCCGCTATGTTGATGGTTTACTATCTCCTTAAACCTCTCCCACGCTTCAAAAGCAGTTTCAGTCTCTTTCTGGCAGAAGTTATGGATTTCTCTTCGAATCTTGTCCATCTTAGATGAGGAGAAATATTTATCAAGGAATTTTCTGGTCATCTCCTCCCAAATTCTAATCAAGCCACCGGGCAAGCTTCACAACCACTCCTTAGAATCATCTTTAAGTAAAAAGGGGAATGCACTTAAGTACACTGCATCTTGTGACACCCCCATTGTATTGAAAGGTGTTCATAATGTCCTCGAAATCCATTTGATGAGTGTTTGGATTTTCGTTTAGCTTCCCTCTGAAGACACAACAATTCTGAAGGGTTTGAAGCAACCCTTGCTTCAACTCAAAAATGTTAGTTGTAATTGGAGATGGTCTAACACTTGACAAGCCTTGGTTGTAGACCGGTCTAGCATAATCGCCAAGTGGTCTCCCAGGCCTGGGAACTATACTTCCTATCTGGTCTGCAGCCAAGGGTTGATTTTGAGCAATTCTTCGACTCCTCTCTTCTTCATAGATAGTATGTGCATCTTTAATAGCTGCTTCCTTAGCATCTGGTGCAGCCTTTTCTCATTGTTAGGTTGCCTCTCTTGCAGCCAAATCTACAGTATCATCATTGAATCCAGCCATAGTTTCCTTGGTTGAGAATTGCCCAACCTTTTTCTAACGTCAAGGTGAGATTTCTTTCCTTCCTCAGGTGTCGCAGTTGTTTTTCTATCTTAGGCTCGTTTGGTGGTATTCTTTTGCAGAAGCTCGAGTCATGCACCAATCTAAACCTGTAACCTGCGCACAACCAAAGAACACAAATTGTAAAAAGGAAAGATAAAATAAAAAATAAAAAAATCCTGAATTAGCACTACAAACTATTTCAAACACTATTGATCCCAGCAACGACACTAAAATTTGACGAGCACAAAACACACACTTAAATATGCTCGCTAGTCGAATATAGTATAATATAATATCGTATTCATAGGGATTGAATTTAAACATCATTCTTGTAGTTTCTAGCTTAATGTTATCCAAGATGATCAATTGTTGAGATTGATATCATTAAGAACTAAAATTTACTACGAATTCAAAGTTATGGACTAGTGACAATCGTAACAATAAGTAAGCAAAGAAGGTTATCAGTGAGAGAAAATAGGTTTTGATGGAATAGGTGCAAGATAATTGTTTGGTATCTAACTCTAGATAATTCGCTTCTAATATTCAATTGAGTCTCTCGAATTCTCTCAATTATTAGTTCACACGTTTAGTAGAAATTCCTCTCTCGATTAAGTCTCAACCTCACAAGATGAACCAATTTAAGCTCTTTGAAGATATGCAAGAATTCGTAGTGCATTGGACTTTAGGAGAACCTCTCTCAATTATCCTCCTAACAAGGTTTAATGTCATGACCCGAAATCCTAAGCCCGCCGTGATGGCGCCTATCATGGAACTAGGCTAGCCAACAATCACATAGTGACATAATATTTTCATAATTTCCAAATTTGTTTCCAACATTTCATAAGTTTAAATTTCCAAATTTTTAGCAAAAACCAACGAAATAAATAGTCTAACTACTACCCCCAAAACCTGGAGTCAACACGTCATGAGCATCTACAAGTAGTACAAAATACCTCTACTATCATAATACATTGAGTCTCGGAATGAGGAACTAAATATAAAACAAGAAAAAGGGAAAAGAGAAATATGTGGACGCAGAACAGCTACCTCGAAATCCCAACTCCGGCTCCACAAGAAGGAAGAAAACTAGCGCTCGGTACCAGCACATGTATCTGCACACAGGGGTGCAGGGAGTAATGTGAGTATGCCAACTCAGCAATAATGAAAGTAAATAATGTCTAAGGCAACGAAACACGTAAAAGAAGTCATAAAATACATAGAGAATGAACTCCTTCTTTCAAAAGAACACAAATACGATGCCTTACAACATTTAAAAATTAATCTCAGTAAAATATCATTTGAAATGTGCCTTCTCACAAATTCCATAGAAATCAAGGTAATTTAATATAGAAATGATAGAAATCATATATAGCCTCGCGGGAAAAAAAATATTTCATAAATCGCCCCTCGGGCATAACATCCCTCAGAATCAGTCACTCAACATGCCTCACCATCACTCTGTATCAGCCCCTCGGGCAGCCTCACAGCCACTCATGCCTCCCAATCACTCGTCACTCGGCACTCGCACTCAGTAGATACCTGCACTCACTGGGGGTGTACAGACTCCGAAGGGGCTCCCTCAGCCCAAGCGCTAAAATCAAGCCAATCATGGCATCAAATCACTCTCAGGCTCTCGGACTCTCACATATCATAATAATGTAACATGTTGCGGCATGCAGCCCAATCCATAATATCCTCACAATGTTGGCACTCGGCCTCACTCAATCAGAAACTCTCAAAAAGCCACTCGGGCTATCAACAAACGGGGTACTGGACCCAAAACAGTATTTACATCACAAGGTAGTGTAAAACAAGTCTAAGTTTCGAAAATAGTTTAACATGGTATGACTGAGTGTAACTCATAATCAGAATAGTGAGGAATATCGGAAAGTAGTCCTCAAGGGGTCTAAACAGGTCAGCACAAGGCCCCAAACATGGCTTACAGCCAAAATATAACAATAGACTGAAAACACGATTTAACATATGATTTAAAAGTAAATATGCAAATCAATAGTTGCCGGGGGAAGGATCAAGTGCAAATCCCCAATCAGTGCACGCCACACACTCGTCATCCAGCGTGTGCGTCATACCAAAATAGTGAGACATTATTGAGTCCGGGGTTTCATACCCTCAGGACAAGATTTACAGTCATTACTTACCTCAAACCAGCCCGAAACTACTCTGTGATACTCATTCCCCTTGAATTGGCTCCCAAATGCTCCGAGTCTATCAAAATCAGATTAATGATATCAAAATAAGATAGGGAGACGAAACTCATTCGAAAATTATCACAATTAGGCACAAATCTCGAAATTGGTCAAACCCGACCCCCGGGCCCACGTCTCGGAATTCAATAAAAATCACAAAACTGGAATCCTTATCCTCCCATGATTCTATACATACCAAGAACATCAAAATCGGACCACAATTGGCCCCTTCAATTACTCAATTAAAGTATCTAATTTTCCAAGCCCTAACCCCCAATTTACACACTGATTTTTCCCTTAACTTCACCTTATTTCAGTCCAAAAATCACATGGAAACGAGTTTTAGGTTCAAATATCATACCTCAACGAAGTCTTCTTTGTTTCCTCCTTCAAAACCCTCTCCTAAAGCTTAATCCCGGATGAAAATGTTGAAGAAATGGCTCAAAATCGCGAAGGCTGGTATTTATACTCTCCTGTCCAGAGGTTGCGCACCTGCAGTCATTTATGCGCACTTGCGGACCAGCACCTGTTGTCCCAGGTGCGCACCTGCGGACTCCACTCAAAACCAAACCTCCGCACCTGCGCTCAAAGTTCCGCATCTGCAACTTCGCATGTGCCATAAAACCCTCGCACCTGCGGAACTCCTCTAGCCCACCAGAATCCGCACATGCGCCCCTTTCTCGCACCTGCGCTCAACCATCCACAGGTGCAGATACACTAGAAGGGAAACACCAGCAGCAGTTCAGCTACATTTTTCCCACTTCAAAGTCCCCGAGGGCCATCCAAAATTAACCCGAGCCCCTTGGGACCCCAATCAAAAATACAAACAAGTCATAAATCATTACTCGGACTTAATAGAATTCCCGGAACACCCAAAATAACATCGAAACTCCAATTCAACCCATCATTCAAGCCTAAGATTCCTAAAACTTCTGAAAATCACCAACGATGCTGAATCCAACCAAAACATATCCGAATGACCTGAAAATTTGCACACACGTCCAAAATGACACTATGAACCTGTTCCATTTTCCAAAATTTCATTCCGACCTCGATAGCCTATTTTCCACTGCCGACCAGAAATTGCCAAAAACTCCATTTCGCCAATTCCTGCCTAATTCTACACCAGACATCAAAACCACATTTCGAACACACTCCTAAGTCCCAAATCACCTAACGAAGCTATCCAAGTCACCAAACCCTCATTCTGAGATCGTTTACCTAATAATCAACCTCCGGTTGACTTTTCTAACCATAAGGCCAACTTAAGAGACTAAGTGTTTCATCTCTCAGCACGACCACTCCGAACCCGAACCAACCGACTCAACACGGCAAAATTAGGCTAAACAACACACAATAAAGCAGAAACAGGGGAAACAGGGCTAAATCATACGGAACGACCGGCCGGGTCATTACATTTAATCAATAATTCAACTAGCCTCTTTTGATTAATAATAAGAATCAATGAACTAAACCAACAATATAATGCAAAGATATTACAAGTTATGCCTCTCTTGATTACATGAACAAGTGAATATAGATGCAAATCCAAAATGATTCAATACATAAAACTAGAGTTATAATCCACAAACAACCATCAATACACCAAATCCATCAAACCCTAAAGAGTACTACTCCATAGCCATGGAGAAATTCATCAAAAATATAGTTAAAGTATAGGAAAACACAAAACAATCCAAACTCGAGTCTTGAGAGAGGAAGGAATGATGAAATCCTTGTGATTTTTCTCCTCCACTCCTCCTTAGCTTCCTTAGGTCCAAAGTATGTCAGAAGTCCAAAAAAAAACATTTTTCCATGTATTTATACCAAGTAGGGTCGGGCCTAAATGAAATCATATTTTCCTAGCCGAAATAGGACATTTACTCTGTAAAAAATACACAAGCATGCTGCATGGGGCGACACGCCAAGCGGGGATTTAGTGGAACTTCAGGGGGATTTCACTTTTGAAGCAGAAACATTTTACACAGCCACGGCACCCCACGCGCCACGTCTAAGGGGTTTCTCAGGGTAAAGTTCAAACTTTGATTTTTGATGTCCAAACTTGGTCCTCGAACGCCGAACATGATTCCAGCTTAATCCCTTGTGTTTTTACTCAGACTTAAAATCTATAAATATCTCGAATTAGTTTCACAACATCTACATAGCTCGGAATCACTCCTACAAGGCATAAAACACACAATAAGTGCAAAACACGACCATTTAAAGCTCAACACAAGTAAAGTGCAGTGAGTTAGAGTGCAATAAGTGACTAAAATACATAATTATAGCCTACCATCATATACCATTGTAGAAGTGAGAGTGTGCACTTTGGGTTCTGTAATAGAGTTTCCATAGATTTTGAGGATGTTTGATGCTAGTTGGGTCATTATGGACTCTTGAAGGTATCTCATTCTGGTGATGACTTCTTACATTTTGGAGGGTTTAAGTTTGACAAGGAGGGTTTGCTTGATCTACAAAAGGAATGTGAATGCTTGACTATCATCTGGGTTACTATACTATTTTTGAGTTCTGGATGTGTTCATGGATCTTTTGGTTATTCATTGATCAAGTGAAACAGATTCTTACAGCCTGTGGACGAGGGTGGACGAGGGAGATTGATTGTTTACTTAGTGGTTGTTTCCATGGAAAAGTCATAAAATGATGTTGCTATGAGGTCACGCAGGTGGGATATCTCCTGCGAGAAGGTTTGGTTTGCACGATTTCCTATGAGGTTACTATGAAGAGCTTTTCCTTTTACCCAGTGGAATGCTTGTGCTATAATAAGGGTTTGAGTCACTTGAGTAAGATGGTATGACTGTTATGGGGTTGAGTGCGCATTTGCGCTGATGGCTTAGGGTGTGTTATGGGTGGCACAAAATGAGCTTAAAAGGAATTTAGTTGAGTAACATTGTGGGATCGTGGCAGTTAAAGAGGAGAAATCATTATAGGTTCTTGTATTATGTGATTGTGGCTTAAATTCAAGGTGGGGAGTCTACCGTCGCTGATTGGATCATCTAGTCATGTGTTGCTATAGATTCTAGAATAAAGGATGTTTGCGAATTATATACGATTTAAGGAGGGTGACTTTGAGTATGATTCGCACGAGAAATTACTAGGTGCGTGTTGTATTTCACCTTAGGGGTATATGGAGGTTGTGGAAGGACTCAGGATCAATATTCTTTTGTGGGGGTATGTGCTAGGGAAAGGATTCGCTAAGTTGTTTCTTTTTTGAGTATTCATGTATTAACGAAGCGCTATTCATTTTGGTTGGCTATGCATTTTGGGCTAGGATTGAGAAGGTGACTCTCACTAAGGTTCTAATAGATTCAAAATTCGATATATGGTATCTAAGAATATCTGAATATGTGTGTGACTAAAGGTTCGAGGTTTGCGTTGGAATGTGGAAGATATTCAGAGCATTTATGCATCATTATTGGTTCCTCAAGGAAGTGTTTAAGAGATAGAAGAAATAACTTCAGATTCATGTGAGGACACTTGGAGCACGCATTTTGGCTTGAGGTACTATCTGATGCATGAGGGATAATAAAATGGCCTATAGGTCTCAAGATGAAGAGATTTCATGTAGGGATCACTTGGATGAGTTTTTGATTAGGGACCATAGTGTACTGGGAATGAGTAGACGCCTTGAATGCGGGTCACGAGTAATCTAAAAGAGTTGGGTCAGCATAGCAACGGTTTGGTTCAGTATTATAATGGATATGAGCGGTTTGTTAGTATTATAGGTCTTTACAAGTGTTTTTGTGGTAATACTATTGGGTTTGGTAGAATGTGTGACTTGGGTGATCTAGAGGGATCCAGTTCGGCTAGTTTGGCTATGTGCATATGGGTTGCAAAGAGTTTGCAATGATTTTGAACAAGAATTGCGGTTGTTTTCTTCTACCGACATATGGAGATTGTCATATGCTGTGTTTTCTTTTGAATTGAGCTAAGAGGAATGTTTCTAGTCGATGGAGTATGTATTATATTCATCATTAAAGATGATGACAGGAATCTCGTGTTTTTATATTTTAGCATGGTAGATGTGGTGAGCTGTGTCAAATTGGGATTGATGGACAAGGTTGCCAGTCAGTCTTGAAAGGAGTGTCGTGAGTTCTAGACAACACCAGATATTTCAAATGCTTAAGAGTATGCTAGAACTACCTTGTATCGTTTGCGAAGGGTGTGTTGTGTGAAAGATGCATTGTGTATTGTTTTGCAGATTTTTGGTTAGGACTACAAAACTCACATGGTTGGTAGCCATTGATGATCGAGTTTTGCTACTCGTTGCAGAAGGTATGTGATTAATTCTCATTATGTGATTATGTTTGTGTGATGCACCAGTCACTTACGTGAAAGGATTAGAGATCAGGTATAGAGATTCTTGTACTCTCGTAGGTTGGAGATTCTATTTCTGAGAGGCAGACCTCATTGACGGCAGCATCGCATGAGCATGGCCGACCCAAAGGGCACGACCAAGTCCAAGACGAGCACGACCGTCATTCATAAGGAGCATTCTTTGGGCAGATATGAGAAAGGAAGACCCCATGCCCATTGCATTTACCGAATCCAAGAGTCCGAGCATACTAGTCATGGACCAAGCCATCACACAATGAATCGAGAACGACGTGGGACACAAATACAGCTTTTGGTTCACCCCGCACGTCGAACGAGAGGGGCAAAAAGCAATCGATTGTGATTGATAATGCCTGGGCAATAGGTATGCAACATAGAAAACCGATGCCGAACAAGCCTAATTTGCGCTTGTGTCATGACTGTGGGAGTGCGTTCAGGATTTGACAGTTGAATATATGTGTCATGTATAGTGTCATTGTGGACTTTTGGAAGGTTATTAATTTATTTCAGAATGATCCAAACTGGTTTGGAGGCCATTGACTGACCTAATGAGAATGTGTATTCTACACTGGGTTGGATTTTCTATTTAGCGCAATATTTCTCTATGGGTGAGTCATCGGGCATAAAGGATGTTATTCATGCCCTGATCCATTTCATGTGTTACTCCCTTATTCTATGATGGGTTGTGAGACGATTCTACTACTCATACGCATGATGTGGCCCTATTTAGGCCTTGTGGTAATATATGAGAGGGATGGCTATTGAGATGTTGATCTCCTTAGTGCATCTTAAATGTGCTTGCCTTTTCATAGAATATTATGTTATCCATCTACCCATGATTATGTTTATGCACTTTACGTGCTTGTTGTTGATACATACGTGTTTGTCAGTATGAGAATTATGGCCTAAATGATTATTGATGAGGATGTTGTGGATCGGGTTGCACGCTGCCATGTGTATTATGTGTGGATTTGGTGGCACACTGCCACTGGTACATGTGTGGATCGGGTGGCATGCCGCCATAGGAATCTGTGTGGATCGAGTTGCATGCATACAATTCCTTGAGCTTATTTTGTGTGTTTTGCTTCTCCTTTGTGGGATGTGGCCATATCATTATGTTTTTGTAGTGATATATGATACACTTGTTGGGTAAATCTCGTGTTCCCTTTCCATTACTGATCAAATTCAAACAGTTTCTTGTTAGGCACACTGATCATGTCGTATGAGATTCTTGATGGTGTTAGATGTGGCAATCGATCGATCAATTTATTGTAAAGACCCATAAAATTTTCTGGTTTTAAAATAATGCCCGAATGAATCCCGGAGTTGTTTTTATTGTGGAAATTTTTAAAACGGACCTAAATTGAGTAACAGTACCCCGAGACTTACAGAATAAAATTTTCCAGAAAGTAGGTGTTATGCGACGCACTATGCGATCACATAACGTGTATGCGGACCGCATAATGGTCGCATACACGGGCAAATCACTGCCAAATTTGAGGTCAACTATGCGGTCCATTATGCGGTCTCATTTTAGTTATGCGGACCGCATAGTTGTCGCATTGTTGCCTTTGATTTCGGGAAGGAATTTATGCGACGCATTATGCGATTGCAAAACGTGTATGCGGACCGCACAATAGTCGTATACCTGGGCAGTGTGTTTTAAATTTTGTCCCATCTTGAGGGCCATTATGCGGTCGATTCTGCGGACCGCATGTCAGGAATGCGATCGCATTCCTGACCGCATTCTTGTGTCGGGCCCTATTTTTTTAATTTTTAAAAACCGACCCCAGTTCATTAAAACACCCCTCCCCTTAATTTTTAACCATTTTTTGATATATTAGAGAAAGGAAAGAGTGGGTTCTAGAAAGAAAAAGTCCCAACTTCAACAAATTGGTCTTCCTTCATCACTCAACCGTGGAACTAATCAAGTAGTACACAAATTTCTTCACTCTAAGAGGTAAGCTTCTACCTCATTAACCTTAATTTCCAGATTTTTGTTAAAATGAAACATGGGTAGGATACTTCATAAAGATGGGGTTAAGAATCTTGCATGCATGTACCCAATTTATCATAATCTAGTAAAGGAAAATAGGTTGGAGTAACCTTTCACTAAAAAGGGGTTATTTAATCTAAAGGAACACCTAGTGTTTGATAGAAAGCTCAAATGAGTTCAAGACATGTTCATGATTCCTAATTCTAATTCTAAGTTTAAATGTGCCGCATTGTGAATTAGATTGAAGGTGCTAGAAGGTCCGGTGATTTGAGATAGAAATTAAGGAAAAATCCTGATTCGAGGTATGTATGGCTTACTTTAACCTTTGTAGAATCCTCTTGTTGGGTCCGAGCATACGGTATGTGTACCTTTTTTGAAAACATGTGAATTGATTGTTCAAATGTGTTGAGACGTAAGATTCGATTCTCTGATTTTCCTAGTTGATTGCCATACTACTGTGCTATATGAGATCGTGTAAAGTGTTTTGACGTGCCTATCTTATTATGTGCAAAAGATCGTAAATGCTCGAGGGTATCGATATGAAAGTATGTGTTAATGAATGAAAGAAGGTTAATGTGCCCAAGTGTGGGAATGTATATAATGGCTAAAGAAAACCATGCGTGGTAAGTAATGAAAAAGGGTATCGTGAAATGATGTGAATGAGTTGAACAATTATGGCAATGCCTTGTATATGAATTACTACTTGGGGAGAATTATTGTGCCTTGGGTCCAAATATATGAATTGTGGACGTGAACTTGTGATTCCTTGAAATGATAATTCTTGTGATGTAATTGTTTGTGGTTGTTGTTATGAAATATGATTGTCAGGTGGGATCAGGTTGCGCGCCGCAACACGAAGTAATGAGCTTGATGAGATGTGAGGTAATAAGGGTGGCCGAGGTAATAAGGATGGAATATGATCATTATCACTATCGAAATGAAAAATCTGGGGAACTCTTGAATATGGTGATTTTGAAAGGGAAAAAGGAGAGATTGTGAAACTTGTTGATTCTGGTTGTTTCTTTCCACGTGCATTGATTGATTGGTTTTATTACTGCCTCTTTTGTGTATTGTTTGATTGTACTTGGGATAAAGTTTGTTTATACATACTAGTACTATTCCACAGTACTAACGTCCCTTTGGTCGGGGGCGCTACATCTTTTATATGGATGTAGGTGGGTCCATAGAAGGTAGCTCAGCTCACCGTTAGTGGTGCTTTCTCCTCATCCTTTTTCAGCTGTACTTGTGAGCCCCACTTCCTCTCGGGGCCATGTGTAGTTCATGCCATCTCCTTTTGAGTATATTATGTATTGTAAGGTATAGCCAGGACCTTGTTGCCGGCAAGTATTGTATAAACTCCTAGTACTCTTAGAGGCTCCGTAGACACTATGTGGGTGTATATATATATTTTGGACAGTGGTTGTATTTGCTCGTAATCGTGGTTCGTATTGGGAAGTGTTGTATCTATTATGTATGTTTTGGGAAACCTAGTATAATAATGTAAAATGAGATAAAAAATTGGATTAATTGTGATAATCACTCACTTGTAAGCTCATCTCACTGTTTCACATAAATAATGTATGCTATAAACACGGGGAAACACGTTGGGTAGGAAAGGAAAATCAGGTTCGCTTGACTGGGGTCACCCGGTCGAGTGCCGGTCGCGTTCCTTGATTTTGGGGCATGACAAACTTGGTATTAGAGCCTAAGGTTTTAAAAGTGTCCTAGGATGTCTCGGAGCCGTGTCTAGTAGAGCCCTTCTTATCAGTGTGTTGTCGACCAAATCTATAATTAGGGGGCTGCATGGACATTTAGGGAACACCCTTTTCATTTTTATTCTATATCGTGCGGTGAAGTGGAAAATAAGAATATTCTTGTCTAACTCGTAGTCTGTTCCAAAAATTTTCAGTAGTGGCACCAAAGAAGAGAGCTCGGCTCGGCCTAGAGGCCAATGCCGCCCCAAGTGTGGCCGTGAATTCTGTACCCGATGGTGCAGGTGAGAGCGAATCCTTGGCCTTGAATCCATCTTGCCTTTCTATTCTAGATCAGAGTGTTCCTATTCATGCTGCGGCGAAGAATTCTACAATACCTCCCGCCGATATTCCTGATCCTTCTTCGGTTCAAACTCCAGGTCCCGGTACTTCCGATGGAGACCTCAGGGGAGCTATTCATATGTTGACCCAGTTAGTGGCCGCTCAGGCCCAAAGATCTCATGCTGCCCCTGCGTCCTCTAGCGGACAGGGAGATTCCGCCTGTTCCAGAGTCAACCAGTTTCTGCGGTAGGCCCCTCCAGAGTTCTCAGGTATTGATCTGAAGGCCGATCCACAGGATTTTGTAGATGAGATATGCAAGACGATTTGGGTTATGAAGGCTACAAAGACAAAGAGGTTGAGTTAGCATCTTACAGGCTGAGGGAAGCAGCGTATTCATGGTTCGAGATGTGGGAGAATTCCCGTGGGGGGGGGGGGGGGGGGGGAGCCCCCCGGGGAAAAAAAATAATT
>ML428304.1:6190-22228 GCA_005239525.1 Nicotiana knightiana
GGGGGTGAAGTTTTGGTGGTGTTTGGACGGCGGCAGGCGGTGGTGCCGCCATGGAGAGAGGCGGCGGCGGCGGCAGAGGGTGAGTGGGAGAGAAGAGAGAGGCTCTAGGGTTTGTGTAATGGCAAAAATCTGATCTCAAAAGGCTTTTTATATGCCAAGTGAAATTAAATCTAGGCCATTGGATCAAGAATAAGGAAGGGCTCAGATTGAGTCTTGGTTTCACTTGATGAAACAACGTAGTTTCATCATGAAACTACGCCGTTTTGAACCAAGGCTTGGTCAACCCTAAATTGGATTGGGTATGGACGAATTGGGCTCAAGTTTTGGGCCAATTTGGCTCAGTTTTAATTAAAAAATACAATAGCACAAACTCTTAACCCTCTAATAATTTTATTTAGTCCTAAAGAAGGCATACAAGTAAAAGAAAAATCTTTTTGGTGTATATAATAAAGATACAAAACTAAAATATACAAATGAAAGGTAAAAAATATTTTTGGTATTTTTAATAAAGGAATGCAAATAAAAATGCACAAACAATAAAAATCATCCAAATACTAGTATTAAAATCATGCAAAAATTAGGTATTCACAAGTATAACCCCTCACCAAGACTCAAAAGAAGCAAAGCTCCTGGCACATTTACTGCCCCACCAATCTCCAAACCCCCCCTCCCATTTTTAATGATTAGTACACTCATATGGAATGTTAGAGGTATTAGAACCTCTGGAGCCATAGAGAGAATCAAAACATTAAAACAAATCCACAAAATTTCTTTCATAGCTATCCTAGAACCTTTCCTGGATACTTCCCATCTCAACCATTACAAACCCCAAATATCCATGCCACATGCAACTTCAAACACCAATAACAAAATATGGATTTTCTGGGACCAGGACGTCTCAGGTGCAATCATTGACCAAGATGAACATCAAATGACCATTGAGCTGAGACATGTAGAAGCTGCTGAACCCCTTCAACTCACCATCATTTATGCTAAATGCAAACCAGCTCTGAGGAGACCCCTTTGGGATAGTTTGAGAACCAGAGCTATGTCAATATCTACTCCATGGTGTGTCATTGGGGATTTTAATGTCATAGCATCTATTGATGAGAAAATTGGGGGCATTCCATACCAAATCAACAAAAGTCTGGAATTTCTTAGTATGATTGAAGACTGTAGCCTTATTGATTTGGGCTTCTATGGACCTAGAAATACCTGGTCCAATGGTAGAGGTCCTTGCTCCATTGTTTGGAAGAGATTAGACATAGGTTTGATCAATGACAACTGGCTCACCTCATACCCTGCTACAACCATCACTCATCTGGCCTCAGCAGGATCAGATCACTCTCCCCTCCTCATGGAAATGAATGCCAGACCTGATAATGCCACAAGATACTTCAAGTTCCTCAACTTTTGGACTGAAAATGATTCCTTCCTCCCCCTTGTCCATGAGGTCTGGAATAGACATATTTCTGGCAATCCAATGTGGATCTTCCACCAAAAAATCAAGGCCTTGTGTACTGCACTCTCCAAATGGTCTAGACAGGTATATGGTGACATTTTCCTCAGAGCTAAAGAATTTGAAGAAAAAGTTAGAAAAGCTGAGGAAATTTGGACACATTCAAATAAAGAGACTGACAGGGAAACTGCACATGAGCTTACTGCACAATATGTTAAGTATTTGAAAGTTGAAGTGGCAGTCCTAAAATAAAAAACTCAACTTCAATGGTTTAAGGATGGTGATGCCAACTCCAAATACTTCCACAGTCTAATCAGAGGTAGAAGGAGGAAACTTTACATCCATAAAATCAAAAATGAATATGGAAATTGGATCCAAGGAGATGCTGCTATTGGAGAGGCTGCTTGTGAACACTTTCAAAGCCATTTTTCTGATCCACAAGGAACCATTAGAGAGGACTTACTGTCCCACATTCCAACCATGATCACTGATGATGACAATGAAAACCTTAGCAAGGACCCAACAATGGAGGAATTGAAACACACTGTCTTCTCAATGAATCCCCTTAGTGTTGCTGGTCCTGATGGCTTTAATGGAAAATTCTTTCAACATTGCTGGGATATAATAAAACATGACCTCAAAGTGGTGATTGCTTTATTTTGTGGTCAATCAATGACCAGATACATGACCCAAGCTTTCCTGGTTCTTCTTCCTAAAGTTGAATTCCCCAACTCTCTATCTGATTTCAGACCCATAAGCTCGAGCAATTTCCTCAACAAAATCATCTCTAAAATCATCAGTTCTAGAATTACCCCTATCCTCCCTAGAATCATCTCTCCTAATCAAACTGGATTTGTGCAAGGCAGAAGCATTTCTGAAAACATCATGTTGGAACAAGAGATTGTCTAGGGCATCAAAAATCCCAATGTAGGTGCCAATGTTATGATCAAACTAGATATGGGAAAAGTGTACGACAGAGTCTCCTGGTCCTTTATCTACATCATGATAAGGAGAATTTGATTCAATGAAAGGATTATTGACATGGTATAGAGAACAATGTCCAACAACTGGTACTCTATGATTGTTAATGGTACAAGGTGTGGATTCTTCCATTCTACAAGGGGTCTTAAGCAAGGTGATCCACTAGCTCCTTTCTTATTCATTCTGGGAGTTGAACTATTGTCAAGAATGCTAAACAACCTTTCTCATGACCAATTTTTTAATGGCTTCTACATGGAAAAGAATGGTCCCTAAGTTACACATCTGAACTTTGCTGATGATGTGATCATCTTCATATCTTGGTGCAGATCTTCTCTAACAAGGATTATGGGAATCCTCCATGAATATGAACAGATCTCTGGTCAACAAATCAACAAGAACAAAAGTCATTTCATGACAGCTCCCTCTGTGTTCCACTATACCAATAGAAGAATACAAAAGGTTATAGGCTTTACTAGAAAGGATTCACCTATCACCTACCTTGGTTGCCCTCTCTACACTGGCAGGAAAAGAATTGTCCACTTCAACCAATTGATTTCCAAGGTGATCAATAGGATCAGAGGCTGGCAAGGGAAACTGCTATCCTATGGTGGCTGAGTAACCCTGATTAAACATGTCCTGCAGTCACTCCCAATACATTTGCTATCTGCAGTCTCACCTCCCAAAACTGTCCTCAAGCTTATTGAGAAACTTACCGCCAACTTTTTCTGGGGAATGGATAAGGACAGAAACAAGTATCAGTGGGCCTCATGGCACAAACTATGTCGACCAATGAATGAAGGGGGCATAGGTTTGAGATCCATTGAAGATGTGTGCAAAGAATGGAATTTAAGCAGTGGTGGCAGTTCAGAACTAAGTAGACCCTTTGGAGGAACTTCCCTCTTGCTAAATACTGCAAGAGATCCCATCCCATATCCAAAAAATAGGATTCAGGACAATCACAAATATGGAGAAGAATGATGATCAACAAGAGAGAAACTGAGAACTATATACAGTGGAGACTTCACTCAGGCAATGTCAGTTTTTGGTGGGACAACTGGCTAGGCTCAGGACACTTAGCCAGCTTTAGAAATAGGGGAGGTCGACCTGGCAATGTGACAATCTCTCATTTCTGGTGTGATGGCCAATGGGATATCCAAAAACTTAACCAATTTGCTCCTGTGCACATGATATCACAAATTCTCCACACCCAGATACACTATAACAGGGCACCTTCTTGATAAACCAATTTGGAATCATGCCAGTTCTGGCCTATTCTCTTGGGCTTCTGCTTGGTCAGTAATCAGACAAAAAAGACAGCTACTTCTAACCAACCAAATGACCTGGCACAAACAAATCACTTTCAAGTGGTCATTCTATCTATGGAGAGATCTGAGAAATAAATTGTCTACAGATGATAAAGTTGCTAGATTTGGTCCCCCAAGTGTTAACAGGTGTGTCTGCTGCATCAAACCCTCTGTTGAAACAGTTGAGCATATCCTTTGTTCTGGTCACTTTGCCAACATCATTTGGAAACAGTTCAATGCCCCAGTTGGCATTCAGACCTTTAACCAACCCTTAAGAATTACTCTAATGAATTGGCGGATGCAAAAAAGGAATAATGATGTACAGAAGCTGCTTTTGGATACAGTTCCAATCATAATTTGCTGGAACATTTAGAAAAATAGATGTGCTGCAAAATATGGAGGGAAGTCATCATCTATCTTAAGAACCTTATACTCCATCACCTCAGATATTCACCTCCTCCTTAGATCCACTCATGCTAATACTAAATGGCCACCCAACTGGACTGGCATGTACCTTGCCACTGAGAGCCTAAAACATCATATTCAAGTCCAACAAGTTGTCTGGCTCAAGCCAAGTATAGGGTACGTCAAGATCAATTCTGATGGAAGTGCCCTTACCAATCCAGGTAAAATTGGTGTTGGAATCATCATAAGGGACCACCAAGGTCAGTTAATCCATGCAATAGCAAGCCCCTTAGGAGAAGGTACCAATAACCTGGTAGAAACTGCAGCTGCATATCTTGGCATCAAATGGTGCACTGAAAATGGTTTCTCCAAAATCCACCTCGAATTTGATTCCAAGCTCCTCATTCTTTGGCTGACTACCAACTCTGGTCCCCCCGGTCTTTAACAATGCACCTCCAGAAAATCAAAGCTCTATACCAACATTGTGAAGACATTACATTCTCACATATGTTCAGAGAAGCAAATTGCCCTGCAGATTCCCTTTATTAAAATCAGCCATGATCTCATCTCCTTAACCCACTATAACAACCCAGTGGACTTACCATCTCATATCAGGGGGCAGATCCTTTTGGACCAACAGGAGACCCCTGCCTTCAGACACAAAAAGACTAACAAGATCATCTTCCTTCCCCAAATGCTTCAGGACACCCCTAATGTTTAGGTTAAAGCATGACCAATACAATGGGATCATCCCACCAGTCCAAGACAAAAAATATCTGGGCAACACCAACAACAACCACCCCTCTCACCCCAAGGGATACACATTCAGATACCTTTCACTAATTTTGTTTGCTCTTTTGCAGGTTTCCCTCTCTCACAAACTACTCACCCCTTTGTTGATATTCTAGGGTGTGGTATTAGCTTTAGGGCTCAGACTCCTGGAATTAAAACAAAGGTATGAGGCGGTCTTGAGAGAGAATGGAAGATCTCAATACATTGGAACACATATTTCCATTACCACTCCCCAATATGCATTAACAACTCCTCTGTTGATCATATTGAAGAGTGGACACTTCCCTAATGGAAAACCCAACACACACATCCACTCCCACACAAGAGACCCACCAGTCTACACCACACACCTCTATAGACCCCTAGAGGCGCATTTCCAGCATACCAGCTATTTACAAACACCAAGGACCACTGTAACCAATAACCCTATACTTCACCACATCCAGGAACACATAAACCACATTGCCAGATTATGTTGGGAACCTTCTACCCTTCAACCTAGTTATCACAAGAACCTAGGAGCAACCCCAATCTGCACCAATCCACACAAGAACCTGGTAACACCCCCCACTGCACCCAAAATACTGACCAGCTCTGTCTTCTTCTTAGTTAACCATATTTGTTTTTTTGCAGGTTGTTTAATAATATCCCCTCCACAATGGGGGTATTTCATGAGGTTGTTCTTAATGCTCAATCCTCATGATATATTCCAACTGTCCAATACAAGCCCACAATGGACTGAAGAGAGAAAATTGGGGTCCATAGAGTGCTTCACCTTCACTCTCATCAGAGCAACAATCCCAATTGCAATTTCACACCCACATTCCCTTGAGGCACAACCAACATGGACCCATGCCACCCTCTTCTCCTTCAGCATCACCACAGAACCCTCACATAATTTACCCAGAACCAATTTTGAAAACATTTTCCACAACCATACCAAATGGACTCATACCTTTCCCAGAAACCTCTCACCACTGCACACCCCACCACCAACAGAAACAATAACAAACTGTTTGCAGTCAACACAAAAACCCTTAAACCTATATTCATGCCATCCCCCCTCCCCCAACACCCACACTCAACTCTAGTCCCACAGGAATCTGGATTCAGAGTTCCCCTACCTAATAACCTGTTTGTTAATTTTGCAGGATCATGGAACACACTGGGTCATTTGATGCCCCTTCAGTCAGTGGTATCAGCATCTAGATGTTCATTATGCTAAAAGAGTATCAAATGTCCCAACATTCTCAAGCCATCTTCACAGGGACACTCCAGCTCCCCAACTACTGGATGCAATCGAGTGCAAGCAGCAAACAACAACTCCAATCATGCTACCTAATGCCTGTCCAAAGAAACCACCCCTAGGAGACCTTCTACCCTCCAAACCCAGCACAACAACTCCATCAAAAGCAATATGACATCCACACAGTCAATGAGCAGGAGGCACTTTGGGATTTAGACCTAACTACCTTGCCCAACAACCCCAGCAGATTCCAGCAATAAAAGTCAATCATTGGCGGACCAGTCCAAGATCACCTAACAGTCTGGACATATCAGATAAAAAAATGCTCACTCTCTTCTATCATCAGCAAGAAACAGCAGCCCTTTAGTGTAATCCAAGATGACCCTCTGAGATCTGTCTTCAACCTAGCTTTCCTTGTCAAAATCAAAGCAGGATTGAAGACAGCCACTCCCACCATCTCATGGTTCTTGTCATACTCCAGAGGAAAATTCTACATTCGCTTTACATGTAGAATTGTTTGTATATGGAAGATAATCTTCAAATTTACCCCCCGGTAGATTTAGGATCACTTGTATCTTTTTGTATAGTTGACCTAGGTTTATTTCAGCTTGTTTTTGTATCCATAATCACCTATCAACTATGGATAGGTGATTGGAACAACCATATAGGTCTGACATATCATATTTTTCAGGATCCATTTGATTGTCACTTGAGAATCAAATGCATTCTCATCTCATTATTGGAGGTAATGTTTATGTCCCCTCCATTGTTTTACTTTCCATTAGTTATATGAAAATCAACCCTAGGCACAATGTCCTTAACTTTTGAACTTAACTTCATGACTTCAGGACTACATGTCCTTAACTTTTGAGCTTGTAACTGTAAGTTCAAGACCTATTGTCCTTAACTTTTGAGCTTGTTAGTCTAAGTTCAGACCAAGTGTCCTTAACTTTTGAACTTGTAATTCTAAGTTCAGGACCAAATGTCCTTAACTTTTGAACTTAAAATAATAGTTAGGTGGAAGGCTTAGGGAGATAGGACCAGGATGCACTTCAATAAACAAATTTGTGTTATAGCAAAGATAGGATCTCTGCAACATCCACCATGTTGAAGAGAAAACGTGATTTTCCCCAGCCTATTGAGCATAATACACAAATAAGACAAACTCCTTAATTGTACCAACATACTGCAATGACAATCCAAGAAAGGTTAAGGTAATGCTTATTGAACTTAGGTATCTTAATTAGTTTATTTTGCCCATGTTTGCTTTTTAGAACGTAACCTTCAGTTGCAAGGCAATTTTGAGTCGCATGAATATGAACTACTCTTTTGGGAAGGAAAAGAGATAGAAGAAAGGGTAACACCATCTTTTCATATACTAGTGGTTAATTTTGCTCAACATTAAAAATGCTGGATAAAAAGTAAATACCACCTTAAATAGTGGCTACCCTACGCAATTTTTACTTAATTTTGAGGGACTATAGAGGGTAGTTTTCTCAAAACCAAACAGCTAGAGGCCCATGAAAAAACTCTGGGCCGGCCCATTAAATGTTCTTTAGATCCGACGAAAGCCCCATTTGTGAAACTGGCACATCACTTTTCTTCTTCAGCGCCAAGTCAAGTCACTTTCTCTCTCTACATTTTCTCTTTCCACCTGAAGCAACAAGGTCTGCTTTTATATGCTGTTGAATTATTAGGGCTTTATTTTTAGGTTTTTATTTCAACAATTTTTATCCTACTTCGATTGCTTAATGCGTGGCTTTATGCAGTGAGAATTAGTTTTTCTGCATTTATTAAGCTGCTTCTGTTTCGTAAGCAGATGTTTCATTGTTGAAAATTTTCTTTAACTCTTTTGATTTTACGATTTTTTTCTTATTTGATTTGTAGTGCTTTCTAGTTTCATGCGTTTATATGTGCATATATGTTCGTTTCATTTCCAGATAGTTGTCAAGTGTGTGTGTATACAGTATGTATCTACATAACAGGATTTTCACTAACGGGCTCGAAATGTGAAGAAGTAAATACACGAAGAAGTGAATGGGATTTGACATAAAATAGGTGTATAAAGGCCCAACTAGATACATATATATGTCATCATAGGATAGTCGCAGTCAGGACCGGATGTAGGTTGCAACTTATGGGTTCATCCGAGACCAGTAGCTTTGGCTCGAACACTATATATGTATTCAAATATTCACTAAGTTTGTACAACTAATTGATTTTGAACCAAATATATCGAATGAGTTGTGGTAGAATTAAGAACTCGAAGAATCCATAAAGTTCAAATTTGGAATCTGCTTCTGGTCGTGGTAGGTTGATTGCTAGGGAAAACTATAGTCTATACACTACTATGAAACCTTTAATTGCTGAATTTGTTGGGACGTGTCCACCTTGGAATGTGATTCTGAATAGAGAGGAACTTATACAGATGATTTAGATCCTAGCTAGTTTGTGATAGAGTCGTAAATAGTTGATAGTTGGTTGATTAATTGATTGATATGTTCGATAGAGCATGAATAGTGAGTGGCGGTTTGAAGTTCAAGGATATAAATCATTAGCATAGGTCTAGTGATAAAATACCATTTGTGTTAATAAGCTCCATTTATTTTCTCCGGAAGTTATCAATTTTGTTGCTGTGTATAGAACTTATTGTGGTCTGTAGAGTGCACCTGATAACCTCTTTGCTGCTTACAAAAAACCTATCGTGGTCTGTAGAGTGCAGCTACAGCTGCATATAGTTTTCTAAAATGGTACGCATAAACCTATAGGATTAATACACTGTTCTATCTTTATCTCCGTCAAACTTTTGACTGTTTGGAATCAGCATGTCTGAAAGATGTCTTGAACAGAATATCCATTACTGTGATCAGATCGTTCAAGAAAAGTTTTTAAAGTGAAATTGTTACCTAGATGGTTTAGCACTCCAGATCCGATGAAAGTCCACTTAAAAAACTGACACATCACTCTTCTTCTTCTTCTTCTTTGCCAAGTCAAGTCACTTTCTCCCTTTAGATTTTCTCGTTTCACCTGAAAATCTATTGCTTCAATTGCTTAATGTGTCACTTTAAGCAGTGAGTTCTTTTTTTTTTTTGAGCTGCTTCTATTTCATTATCAGATGTTCATTGTTAAATTTCTTGTATTTTGATTTTGTGATTATTTTTGCTCATTTTATCTGTAAGCTTTCTGGTTTTATGCGTTTATGTCGAGTGTACAGTTTTACCAATAGATACATATGTATCGTCATAAGATAGTCATGGCGGAGCGGATGTAGAGTGCAATTTATGGGTTCATCCGAGACCAGTTGCTATGGCTCGGACCCTGTATATGTGTTAAAAAGTTTACTCAATTAGTGCAAATAATTGGTTTGAACCCAATATATTGAATGAGTTGTGGTAGAATCCTGAACTCGCACTCATAAAGTTCAAATTCGGGGTCCGCCGTTGGTCGTGGTAAGTTGATTGCTAGTGTAAATATAGTCTATACACTACTATGAAACCTCTAATTGCTGAACTTGTTGGGAAATGCAGTGGCGGAGACAGGATTTTCGTTAAGGGGGTTCAAACTAGGAAAAAGTTATAAAATTAAAAGAGGTTTTGCGCAATGGGAATTGAACTAGTGACCTCACATAGGTTTTGAACCCTCTAGAACATTGAGCTATGCTTTTGGGCTATGTCAAGGAGACTCAAAACATAATATATAGAGATTAAAAACAAATTTTGCCTTACATATACAGTGTAATATTTCGGCGAAGGGGGTTAGGTGAACACCCTTCCGCACCCCTAAATCCGCCCCTGTAGAAATGTGAGTTTGGATAGAGAGGAATGGATACAGATGATTCAGATCCTAGCTACTTTGTGATAAGAGTTGTAAATAGTAGATAGTTGGTTGATTATTTGATTGATATGTTCGATAGCGCATGAATGAGTATTCGAAGTTCAAGGATATGAATCATTAGAAAAAGTGTGGTGATAAAATACCATTTGTGTTAATAAGCTTCAGTTGTTTTCTCCGGTGTTTATCAATTTCTGTGCTGCTTGCAGAACTTTTTGGGATCTGTAGAGTGCACCTAAGGCTGCATATAGTTATCTGAAATGGTATGCATAAACCTATAGATACATACACTGTCCTGTCTTCGTCTCGTTCAAACTTTTTTGTTTTGACTGTCTGGATTTAGTATGTCTTGAAGATGTCTTGAACAGAGCATCCATTTGTGCGATTAGGTCGTTCAATAACAGTTTTTAAAGTAAAATTGTTACCTAGATGGTTTAGAAACTTTAGCCTGACCTGATCTTTAGCACGTAGAGGGGCTTTTAGAAACTTTGAACAGTTTCTATGAAGGTAGGTCTACAGTGTGTAGCAGTGCCTATGAAGCTTGCTTGAGCCATGCTCGACCCTTGAAGTCCGGTTTAGCATAGACTGGTCACTGTTCCTGGCTTAAGTGGCGCTTTAGTGCAAGCATTAAGGCATTAAAGCATGTACTTTAATGAAATAAATATATAGCTATTGAGGATGGTTATGTTAATGGTTAGAAACAGAGTTATGGGAGACAGACATTTAGAATAACAAAACTAGTAACTAATTCGAATGAGAAACATGAAATTGCCTCTTTGCGTTTGATTGATAAATTGATAAGGTTTTTGATTTAACTGAAAATATTTTTACTTCATATTTGCATGTTATAGTTATTTCAATTTCAGTTTCCATGTATTTTTTTTCGTATCATGTATAGTTTTTAATATTTTCTTCATTTGTGTGTTTCTTCATTTAAATGTGTTTCAGTTTGCAACTTCAGGTTGTGCCGACACTTGCGCTGTTCTGCTTTTTGCCTTTGACACTAACATGTAGTAAAACTGCGTGACTCCATTTATATTGATGTGCCTATATGAACATTTCATGGGAGTAAATCGTTTCCGTTATTACGGCAGCACCTTTACTCTCTTGCTCTGCCATCCTGTGAAAACCGATACACATATGTCTGTTGCAAGTTATCAATTATAGAAATTGTTGATACACCTTTACTCAATTTTTTGAACACTTACTCTGAACATCCACTAAAATCACTATATATCAGCTCATTTGATGACTGTTTCAGCTGCAGGAAGACTTTGGAGACAAAACCGAGATGGCAGCCAGGAATGCATTCAGGTATGTTACTCGTAGGCTCTCCAGCAGTGGCAAGGTGCTAAGCGAGGAGGAAAGAGCAGCTGAAAATGTCTACATCAAGGTGATTTTCAGTTTTGCTTAATAACGTGCCTAAAATCAAGTGTATATGGTGTACTTTTTTGGTCTATCACATAATCGGCGCAATGGTTCAGTGATGTGTTCTATTTTAGATGTTTGATCTTTCTCATTCTCATCTTGCTTATTTCATCTTGATTTTGAGTATCATTGTACTAGCTTGCATATCAGTTTTAGTTATACATCCATTGTTTCTTTTGCATGATCATCAAACATCAACGAGAGTATTTATCAATTACTTCCTGTCCCATTTTACTTTTCTTTTTAGTCTGTCACAGGATGAATTATATCTTTCTCTATTTTGAAACTATTAATTTAACATCCCAATTTTACCCTTAATGACATGACTTGTTTGGATATAATAGTTCATTTTTTCACTAGAATATAGAAATGAAAAGATATGTGTAACTTTCACCACCCCTTCTTGCTTCAGTAAATGGAAAGAAGCTATTTCTTAGTCTATATTTTGTAGTTTTAACAAACAAGCATATAGTTTATTATATGCTGGTTGTGTATTTTTTATGTCATTTCGATACTTCTGTCGGTTAAGGGGGTCATAACTCAAAGGTTTTTTTGATGCTTTATTCTGAAGTTTTTTTATCATACTAGATGTGTCTGCGTTATCTCTGTCTTTCAGTTGTCTAACTAGTTAGTGTCTTGTTTGACTTCTTAGAAAGTTGAGAAGGAGAAGTTGGAGAAGCTTGCACGTAAGGTATGTTTTTTTCCCCTGATATACTGATCAATTATTTCTCTCTGTTGGTGCGTTGATTGATAACTAAAGAAAGCCACTAGCATGGCGTGAAATACATTGAAGTTAAAATCCATCATACTACTTGCCTAGTTGGGTTTGTGTATGTTTCTTGCTTTTCATAATTTTTTGCCATTTCAAGTGTTGATCTGAGAATCTCCAGGACAATTATCCTCTTCTTTATGCTGAACGGAATCGGAAAAAAAAAACAAAGAGAATGGAAAATTAAAATTTTAGAATGACCTTTTCCTTTCACCTTTTCATATTTAGAATGAGGGGTATGATAGCCACTTCAATGTTTGTTGCCTAATTTTCAATGTTAAGAAAAACCTCTTCTCTTACAGAAACTCTTAGCTTAGTGCAGCTCGTTTAATAAAAACATCCTATTCTGTTGGCATAATATATAAATAGGCACTCGAACTTGGCCTTAGCTGGCAAGTATGCATTTCAATTTTGGGTGTGCACAAGTAGACACCTCAATTTGTCTCCACTTTGTCAGTTGAATACTCCAACTAACAAAATAATCATCTAGACACCTCGAAAATTTTGGTGCCACGTCAGCATTTATGTTTACGTGTTCAATTTCATACAAGTTGAAATGCCTACTTGTGTACACCCAAAGTTGGAGGGCATACTTGCCCGCTGATGCCAAGTTTGAGGGTCTGTTTATGTATCAGTCCTATTCTTTACCTTTCTTTGAATGTGTTACTTTTTCCTTTGAATTTACATAAAATTCCTGCCTGATGTCTTAATTTTTGAAGGGTCCTAAGCCAGAACAAGCTGCAACAAGCTCTGGTGGGTCAGGATCAGTAACTGATGCTACTGCAAGTGCACAGACCTCCTCAACGCCCGGGGTATCGGACGACAAGTATCGAAACTATGCTGTAGTAGCTGGACTAGTAACTGGTGTTGGTGCTCTCGGTTGGTATCTTCTGTCAAAAGACAAGGCTGAAGAAGTACAAGACTGAAGTATTCGTCGTTCATAGTAACAACTCAAGTAAAACAAACCAAACTCATGTATGAAAACAATGTCTTCGTCTCATGTCCTTCTGATATGGTTTCTACCGGCGGCTTGTACAATATCGCGTCTATATTAGAGCATATTTAAAAATTAAGTTTGATTTGCGGCTATTTGGGAAAGAGAACTCGACTTCAGCGCTTGTTTTTTCCCCTTTCTTCCTGTCATAACCTGTTGATATCATGGAAAGAAAGCAGTCCAGTAGACAATAACCAGAGGCAAATCCAGAATTTTAACTTTATGTGTTCAAACTTGATTTTAGCATTGAATCCATTATATTTATACAGTTAAGTATTCATAACTATTATTTATTATAATTTTACTGAAATTTTCACATAAATTTATGCTCTGGATGTCCCCAAGTATAGTTGTACATCCGCCACTGACAATAGCCATCTATATTGTCCTCCAACATATGGTTGCTAATTTTTGCACTCTAACCACCTATGCTCCGCCATTCCAGCCACCTATGCTCCGCCATCCGTTCCAAGTTTAGGAACTTAGGTAATATTACAGTATTGATGAAAGAGCTGATGAAGGGATGAGCGGAACAGGAAGTCTACTGGACGCGATTTGGGCTCTTATCTATTTCTTTCCATACTATAGTGATGTTTTGCCCCCAATAGATTGTTTCTTCTGCTTGATATTTCCTAGGCACTAACTTCCTTGTGCGATGAGTGAGGCAGTGAAGAACAAGTAAGAATTGCCTCGACTAAATAATAACAACCCAATATAATTTAAAAAGATAGTATGTACATAAACTTTGTTCTTTCCTTACGGAGTAGATAGACTGTCTGTCTATGATAGACTTCGGCTCAAGAAGAATTGCGCCTCAAGAATGCCATTCAAGTTAGTTATAAATATAATACCAAAATTAACCTATTAAAAATATAATTCGATATATTCACAGTAGTACAACTTGAGTACAGACGAGAAAAAAAAAAGACCATTTTTCTTTCAACAAAAAAGAAAAACTTAGATGAACTTATTTGCTTCCTTTCAAGCTTCGGGAGAGGGTTGAGCTTTTTACAGAAGGGGAAGTTTGATTCGTTAAGATTCTCGCAACTTCTTAGATATGGCAAAAAGAGCTCCAATAATAACAATTACAGCCCCCGAAATCAAAAGGTTTGACTTGATACTTTCAACTGTCCTTTCTTCCTTCTTCTTTGCTCTATTGTCTTGTTCCTTCTACAAATTTAAAAAAAAGTTAGCGGTAAATAAATATATCAAAATAAAACAAAATTCTGAGAAAACTAGATTCATTTGTCATAACTTTTCTTCAATAAGAGAAGCTGGTGTTTATAGTGGGAGCTCTTAAGTTCAAACAAGAGGTCGCTATTACATATGTTCAGATGGATAGATAATCTTGGTAGCAAAACTGGTAAAATTACTCGAGGTGCAATTTTTTGAACACCACGATTATCCAAAAAATAGGAAATAATAGAACCCGTGAAATTAATCCAGATACACACAAGCTGGCTCGAAAAAATAGGAAATACACCCCACAATTATCCAAAAAAAGAACGATAATAGAACTCGTGAAATTAGTCAAGATGAGATATAGAAATTTACTTTTCGTAGTTGTGGAAGCAGTTCTGTTGTTGAAATCCTTTTTTGAAAGAAGAAGTTAATGGTCAAGTAAGAAATAAGAGTAGTAGATCATATTTGATGAAAGAAAAAATCGAATAATCGGAATCCATAGTTGTGATGCATTGTTGTGGATCTCGATCCAAAGGTTCTTTCTTGATCTAGCTACAAGAATAGGGCAGTACCTTGACTTTCTTTTGTTTTGGAAAAACCTTTACTTGTGTAGACGTAGTAGTAAAAGAAGGATCCTTGTCCTCTTTTTCATCATTATTTCCATCCACAATTTCAGCCTCACCTAATGGCGGTTCAATTTCTTCAAGAGTTGTCATATTAACTTTGCTTTATCAAACTTTTACAGCTTTTGTTTTTATTAAAGTTTAATTTGTCTTACAGTGTGTATAGAAGATATGGATGAAAATGTAAAGCCATAATTAGAAGGTATTCAGTTGTAGCACGTAGATGACAAGTGTCTTTTATTTTGACTCTTATTTGCTACGTGTTCTCTACATGGCATCCTCACTTATTAAATCCTTATGCAATTTCTTTTTTGTTTGTTTGTCCCTTTTTTTTTTCATTGTCGCTGGTAATTTTGTGTTTTAGGAATACTAGTGTACTCCTTTTGGTCCATAATAATTTTTTTTTTTTTGTTTTTGATATATTTCTTAAGAAAATACTAATTCCAGAAAAAGAAGAAGATGTATTTATTGTATTATTCTTAATTAAAATTTGCATAATCTTACCTTGACACATTAAGATTGTAAATAAGGATAATTTAAAAAAAATAAAATTAATTCCTTCTTAATTATGTAAAAAGATATTTATTTTAGATTAAAATAAAAAGGCCAAAAGATTACTTATTATATACCGGAAGGAGCATTATCTTGCAATTCAATTAATAGGTAAAACAAAGCTCTTTGTATAGACTATTTCAAGATACATTAATGTCTATTATGACATTAAAGAGAGGTAGTTTGGTAGGGTGTATAAGAATAATATTAAATAAGGTATATTGTAATGTTGGGATTAATAATAATGAGATTAGTTATGTTAGAATTAATAATGTTGGGATTGGTTATCCTGGGATTAGTTATGCTGTGATTATTTCTTATCGATTGTTTAGTTTGGTATATTAAAAATAACATGCATTGCATAATTTTTTAAATTATTTGCTTACTAAAATACCCTAAAAAATGCTGGAAAGGATTTGGAAAAAGGTTTTTAAAGGGAAATTCTATCATATATATATATATATATATATAT
>ML428306.1:0-19439 GCA_005239525.1 Nicotiana knightiana
ACACTACTCAATATTCTGGTTCACGGAAAGAGACTTTGAGGTCTTGGAGGCGGATTCGGTATCACTAGTGATGACCATGACAGAATTGCTCTTAGCACCATTCTGGACTGAGGGTATGGGCATATCGTCAAGCATAGCATAGAGAGAAGTAAGAGGATGCTCTTCCAACATCACACTTTTTAAGTAGTCAATGCTTGAATCACGTACCACCCTCTCAATCAATTCATTAACCTCACACTTCAGCTTAGTATAGTCACGCTTTAGATCTTGGTAGAGAATATTGTGACTGACTGGTGAACCATGGAGTGGTTGTTCAACAGCTTTCTTGGTGGGAGTCCTATCCATCGCTATGCTTAGATGTAGTAGTCGTTTAAGTTTGATTGATTTATGTAGATCTGCCATATTTTACGAAATATATAGGGAGAATTATATGGTAATATCTCAATTATAATAACTATTTCACTTCCTTGATAGGACTTAATCTATTTTGTAGAGACCCTATGCAACCATTGCAGTTTCCAGTGCGGATATAACACATCATAGCAACCCCTTCCACTCCTCTATGCATCCATTACACTTTCCAGTAGCCTCTTCCACTCATTGATGCAACCATTACACTTCCCCCAGTAGTCGATTTCACTCCTCTATTCCCATTAAACTCATCCATGCAACCATTACTCCCCTCTATGACTACAATTAATTATAGGAACTTGTCTTTATCCATCCTCTTATACACATTTTGGTTTTTATTTTTTATTTTTTAATTTTTTTTTACCATATAGTGGCATGCAATTCACAAATGTTGGATTTTTTTTTTGAACTTCTGCCATATAGTAGTCTTGATCTTAGAAGTCTAGATAAATCCATGTAAAATTATTTTATCCTTGTTTAGGTTTAGGTTCCTTTAGGTTTAGGTTTAGGGTTTAGGGGTTAGGGTTTAGGTTTAGGTTTAGTCTTATTAAAATAAATAAATATAACAATAATAAATGGAAAAAGACAAACAATATTATAAAGAACAATCATACTAATCCATTAAAGGAACTCATCCATTAATTTGATCCATAATTTCATCATTACAAATAACTAAAGATAAAAAATTATCAAGCTAAGCATTAGTTAATCCTAGCTCTTGAACAGAGAAGATCACAGCACCTGATGTAGCCTGAACTAGTTCAAAGAGAACAACATTCCCTTTCTTCAGATTATTGTCGACAACAAATTGTTTCCACGCATTGACGAGTCTTCTCCGAACACCACTTGTGAGAGTCACAACCCACTCCTTCCCATTACATCGAAAAGTTGTGTTAACCGAAATAGGAAGAAGATAGCCACATATACTCTTTGGAAGAAACTGCAAGAACATAGTATAAAAACATGGTTTAGGGTTCATTGCTAGTTGGGATAATCAACAGTTAAAAATCATAAAAATTTAAAAAAATAAAGTTACCAGATAATCATGCCTAATGTACGATGTGGGAACTTTCATCCGAAACCATAGATAGAATTCTTCTTCGATCCATCCGCCCACATTCATGTTTAAAGTATTTATTTTGCTTAGAGAGTTGGAGATATGTTGTTCTTGTGTTTAAGAGATATATACAGAGTAAAAACTTTCAATTTCCCTCCAAACGATGTATTTTTACTTTTCATTTTGTTTCCCTCCGAAAATTGTATTTAACATTTGAGTCCAAAAATGTCATCTTTTTTTCCCTCCTAATATATTACAACAAAATACAAAAAATATGATTTTCCTTTTATTATCATGATTTTCCTTCTATTATAATTAAGATTAACCAAAAATATATTATAATTATATATTTAATATTATATAAATAAGGTCATACATGTGACCTTAATGAATAAAATTATATAAACGACTATAATATTACTATGAATCACAACGATGTAATTATCATAGTTCATATGACTACAACAACCTTAGCCGGTGGACTTGTATGGTTGCCATTGGCCGATACATATGACCTTAATGTATGAAGCTATATAAACGACTATAATATTACTATGAATCACAACGATGTAATTATCATAGTTCATATGACTACAACAACCTTAGCTGGTGGACTTGTATGGTTGCCATTGGCCGATACGTATGACCATAATGTATGAAATTATATAAACGGCTATTATATTATTATGAATCGCAACAATGTAATTATCATAGTTCATATGACTACAACAACCTTAGTCGGTGGACTTGTATGATTGCCATTGGCCGATACGTATGACCTTAATGAATGAAACTATATAAACGGCTATAATATTACTATGAATCACAACGATGTAATTATCATAGTTCATATGACTACAACAACTGTAACGACCCGATCGGTCATTTTGATCTCTAGCGCGTCGTTCAGAGGTTTGAAGTCGTAAGCAGCTCCATTTCAGGTATATGACTTGTAGGTGTGGTTGGAATTGAATTTCGCAAAATTTAGAGTTGATTTGGAAAGAAAATTCTCATTTCAGAAGCCTTAAGTTGGAAGAATCAACTAAGATTAGAATTTTTAGTAAACGACCTCCGAATCAGGATTTGAAGGTTCCAGCAGGTTCGTATGATGATTTCGGACTTGGGCGTATGTCCGGATCGGGTTTTGGATAACCCGGGAGTGTTTCTGCGTATATTGTGGAAGTCAGCATTTTTGAAGAAATTTCCTAAGTTTGGCTTGAAGCGCATTTTAGAGTAATTGATGTCCATTTCAGATTTCGAGCCTGGGAATAGCTTCGTATGGTGATTCTGGAGTTTGGAGTGCAATCGGAAGTGAGTTCGGATGCCCGTAGGTCATTTTGAAGTAATTTGGCTAAATATAGAAATTTGAAGATTTTTGAGAAATCCGACCAGAAGTGGAAATTTTGATATTGGGGTCTGAATGCGATTCTGAAAGTTAAAGCAGGTCCATAATGTCAAATATGACTTGCGTGTAAAATTTGAGGTCAATCGGACGTGATTTGATAGGTTTCGGCATCAAATGTGGAGGTTTAAAAATTTCAAAGTTCATAAAGTTTGAATTTGAGTGTGATTCGTGATTTTGACGTTGTTTGATGTGATTTGAGGCCTCGAGCTAGTTCGTTGGATGTTATGGGAGTGAGTCGTGTGATTTGGACAGGGTCCCGAGGGTCTCGGGTGTGTTTCTGAGCAATTTCGGACCATTTTTCTCTGCTTTGCTGCTGCTGTCTTCTGGTGTATCTGGTGTGCTATGCAATCGCGGTCCCTTGTGTGCGATTGCATAGAAGGAAATTTGAGGGCTGCTGGATTGGTATGTGCGTTCGCGGAGAAGGGAGTGTGAATGCTGTGGCTTGGGGTGTGATCTCTAAGGTGTGCAAACACGTAGAGGAAAGGGGAGTTGGGGGCCTGGGGGCCCTTTGGCCTATGCGAACTCAGGGAAGGGACCTCGAACGTGGAGTGTTGGCTAGAGGAAGCTATGCGAACGCGTTCGGGTGAATGTGAACGCAGAGAGTAAATTGGGGCCTGGGAAGATTAATTTATGTGCGAAATATTGGCCATTTCCTTCATTTGTTTCATGGATGTGGGCGATTTTGAGGAGCTTCAAGAGGGGTTTTCCATCAAGCATCACTAGGTAAGCAATTTCTTCATGTTTTTAAAGTTAAATACAAGTATATGCATGGAATTAGACAAGGAAATTGGTAGGAAATTGGGAAATCTTAAAGAAACCTAGAAAATGATAATTAGGATTTTTAGCCACGAATTTGAGCATGGAATTTAGAGTAAATTGTATATTTGAACTAGTAAAGCTATGGGTAGAATTTATCTTCGATAAATTTTGGATTCCGGGCACGTGGGCCCGAGGGAATTTTGGTCATTTCACTGAGCGGAGTTAGAAAAGTATATAATTTGGAATTGTTGAAAATATTAGAATATATTTTAATTGGTTTTTCGTTGTTTGGATAGTTTCGGAGCGTTGTGCAACGATTTGAGTCATCGGAAGGGCTTGGAGGTCGGTTATGAAATTTCGAAGCGAGGTAAGTCTCCTTTCTAACTTTGTGAGGGGGAATTGACCCCCTAGGTGACTTAATTAAGTATGTGCTATTATCTTTGGGGGCTACGTATGCACGAGGTGACGGGAGTCCGTGCGTAGCTACTATTATGCCATGTCCGGGTAGTCTAAGACCCACTAGCATGCCTTACGTGTTGTATCGGTGATCCTGCCTGTACTATTATACTGCTAATATAATCGAAATCATAATTGAATATGTAAAATAAGACTAGAGTTCATTTTTCTTAATCATCTAGAAAGAGAATTGATTCCTCCATGGATAATTGTATACCTGATAGGGTTATATTGGAATATCAGTAAACATGGAAAATGAGTTTCAGAACAAAGATTTAAATGTTATTTCTCGTGTTCCTTTAAGAAGAATCTTACCATTTTACTGAGAAACAACTTTCTTGATAAAAATGTGGACTTATTGTGTGAACATGTATAACTTTGGGTGCCTGAGTCGCATGTATGATTCACGAGCAGGATGACCCTGTATTTGTGTATATTCATATGAGCACTTGAGTCGCATGTATGATTCACGAGCAGGATGACCCTGTATTTGTGTATATTCATATGAGCACTTGAGTCGCAATATGATTCGCGAGCAGGCTAGCCTTATTATTTTATGTATAACCGCGTCGCATGATCGATTCGCGAGCGGGGCAGATAGATGCATCTATGGTTCGAGCCGTTCGACCCTCGGCAGTGCACAATTTATTATTGTTGGTCCGCGCCATTCGACCCTCGGCATTGCTTGCGCATGATATTTACTGCGTAGTTGCTATGATTTGTGCCTGATTACTGGCCTGGAAATTTTAAGTTGTCAACTGAAATGACAGAGATTTAAAGTTATTAAAGATTTTTGGAAGAAGTTGTTCCTTCCCGTTGATTAAATTTTTATTTGATTAAATCACCCATGATGATTAATTGTTATTAATATGACGAAGAATTAAAGTGTTAAATGTGGAAAGAGTTGATAATAATTATTCCCGATTTTAATAAATTTCCTATGATATTCATGCTTAGTGTCACACTTGAATATTCTAAATTGACTTTTAGCAAGTGTCTAATTTGACCTCTCGTCACTACCTCTATGAGGTTAGGTGGGCGACTTACTGAGTACACATTATTTTTGTACTCATGCTACACTTGCTGTGCATTTTATTGCGCAGGTACTTTCATAGCAATGTGGAGGATTCAGAGTCTTAGGCGAGTTACATCATCCGGAGGCGATCCGCAGCTGACAGAGTCTCCCTCGTACTGTATTTATTTTCATTTTAAATTTCCTTGTCCAATTTGTATTTCGGACAGGCTTGTGATGATTGTATAAATTCTTAGAAATTGCTCATGTACTTGTGACACCGGGTTCTGGGATGTGTTGGGATATATTTGCTAAAGTGTAATATTCAAACCATTATTTTACTTAACAAATTTTATTTAGTTAATACTTAATAAAGTGAAAGGTAATGTTTTTCATAAATGTTAAAACCGTAAATTATTTCAATTAATTAATGATTGGCTTGCCTGATAATGATGTCTGGCGCCATCACGACCTTATGGATTTTGGGTCGTGACAACATGGTATCATAACCCTAGGTTCCCTTAGGTCTCACGAGTCATGAGCAAGTCTAGTAGACTCTTGCGGATCGATACAGAGACGTTTGTACTTATCTTCGAGAGGCTACAGGGTTGTTAGTAGTATTTCCCTTCTTGATTCCTCATTGTGCGATTTGATTCCTTTGATTTTATGCCTATGTTTATTCCTACTCAATCTTACGCGTCGCAAGCGCTTGCTATGAATCAGGAAATTTGAGGAATTAAAATAGTGCTACAGATGTAATTCGAGATGTTTCCATGTGTAATTGGTTGGGGCTGTTGTTATGGCCCTGCAAAAGAATAATAGGTTGTTTCAACTCAGTAGCTGTGTTTCTGAGAGCCTTAAGGCTATGCTCAGGTAGTGATGACGCTTGCGATTGGTTATCGAGCGATGTCGATATGATGATAGAATGCTAGCCCGTATGTTGGGGGTGATGAATGGTTGGAAGGGAGGTCTTCTCAGAGTGCGAATTTGAGATTTCGGTATTGTAGTTCCGGCAGAGGAAAGGCATTTGGATTATGAATGGTCCGGTTGGGGTTGATAAAGTAGTAAGGCTTGGTGTTTTCAAGTAAGGTGGAGTATTCACCTGTGATGTGTTATCGTCGTCATTGATCGAATGGAATGTGTTAAGTTTGTCGGTATCATGGCTTCTTCGATTGTATGGGGTCAGAGTATTGTGAAGGAGTATTTAAGGAACGGCTGTCAGAGACCGTGAGGTGCGACAGTTCAACATTGGATAAGTATTGATAATGAATGTAGCTCGAGAAAGGTGATCTTTCAGAGAGTTTGAAGTCGCGGTGATCTGCTGGTTTAAGAGCTACAGAGAATGATATTTGAATTGAGGCTAGGCGGTGGTTCCATTTTCTAGGAGGCCAGGTGTAAGAAGCAGAAGTCGATCAGTCACAAAGTGGGGGAGAGGCAGCATAGCTTGGAATGTGAAGATATTGTCGCGCATTTAATGGATGTCCATGAGGAACGAACGGACTAGCAAAGTTGGTAAATGAAGCAGGCTTGGGATGGGATATTGATGTTGTAGAGGGTGTGCAGACGTCGTTGGAAGGTGTCACTTGGTGATTTCCACAGGTGGGTTATCTCCTATGAATAGGTTAGCGGTGGCATGGTTGGAAAGTCTCTGTGAAGGATTCTAGTGGCTAGTCGGTAGGAGGCATAATGGGTGAATGATGCAAGAGAATTTGGAAGAACTGGATGGACTGGTTGAGCAAGATCATGTTAACAAATGAGAAAGGATCTCGACAGGGTCTAGAGTGGTGCAAGGAGCAACTTCGGGCTAAGTGGGGGAGTCCCAACATCTGCAGGTTGGTCGTAGGATTGTCTTCTCATGGGGTTGCGGATTGTCGGTGTGTTGGCAAGTTATTACAGCTAAGGGAAAGGAGTAAAATGGTGATTGTGTGTGGGATTTGATGAATGTGTGCAAAAGTTGGCCCTATCGAGCCAGGGATAGGCTTTGGAAGATTCAGAATTTTGCTTAAGGCATAGGTGAGTTATCAGGGTAGTGACTCAGTCACGTGCTTCAAGGAAAAGGGTATTCATGTGCTGGAAGAGCCTTGGAATTGATTGTATTCGGGGCCAGTCAGAGTGAATGACTCTCAATAGCGGTCCTAGTGAATTCAAAGTTAAGAATGCGGCGTTTAAGGGTTTCAGGCAGTAGTATGATCGAGAATCGAACTTTTGCAGAGTAATTTCAAAAAAAAGGAGGATGGTTGGAATGTTCTATGATATGTTTTAGCATGCAGGATAGTATTGGAGGAATGAGAGAAATAAACTCCGGATTGTAGAAAGATTATCAGGAGGGTATGAGACGGGTTGCGGGATTTAGGCAGCATAGTCTCGTGAATCAAGGTCACTCGGGATGAGTGAGGGTTGAGTTTGCTATGAGTTGAAGGAAGTTGCTATTATTCCTGAGGCAATTGAAGATGATTAAAAGCAAATAGATTGATTAGCCATGGTTGAAATGGCACATTTACAACAGTGATCAGTTCCTTCGGTGTGATTAAGTAAGCATGCGGTTTGTGCCGGCGTGTGCGGGTCTTGTCGGCCGTCGTAATGGATTTCATGTGGGAGCATTCAAGTATTATAGCCTGTCAGGTTTAGGTGGATCCCGGAAGGGTTATGGTGGTATAGACTACTAATTAAGGATTTGCATGTTGGGTGATTGTGGGAATTCACTCGTGTGTTGAGATGGTACTCCTGAATTGAGTTAAGTAAAAGGTTTCTATATGATGAAGTGTTCACCCTATTGGTGGTTCAGAAGTTATGATGGAATTCTTGCGCTACCTCATATTGGCATGTTAGGTGCGGTAAGCAGTATGTAACTGGGAGTAAGAATCGAGATTGCGGTTCGGTGTTAACAAGGATGTCATGAGCTCGGAAGAGTAAGAAAAAGTGATCTGAAAGTTCAGAATAAGCTGGTGTTATCTTCAGTGTCACCTGAGATTGATATTCGGTGGAAGAGGCTTTGTACCCTGGTTATGGGTTCTTGATTTGTCTTACAGCGTAGTATGGCCAGTGGTGGATGTGCAGACTTGCTACCTTGTGTGGAAGGTCGTGGAAGCATGACCGCGAAAAGATTGTATAAGTGTGACATGTAGTCACTTGATGGATTGAAGATTTGGACTGAGTATAAAGGAGTGCAATATTGTTTATTTGGGAATTTATGCCTGGAGGGCGTTCGGTTCGGTTGATTGTGGATTATGGGGTGTTTGTCCCGGTGATGGTTATTCTCGTATATTATGAGAGAAAGTGGGTTAATATGGACCCAGGTAAAGCTATTAACTTAATTTGGTGCGAGCAGGGTAGACTCGATGTTTGTGGGTGGATTTAAATATGATTACGGGCTCCATATGAGCCAGGCATGTTCATTTCAGTAGAGCGCTTTTTCATGGAAAGGTATTAGAACAACAGATGTTGTTCCGTCTTCGTCAAATTCATGTGATATTGTGATTGTGCCATGTGAGTTGTGAAACGACTTGATAATTTCCTATGTGTGGAAGTCCCGCGTAGTGGGGATGTTATGTGAGCAGGATAGCTCTTGAGATCCAGAGTGTGTNTTATGCACTTAGCGTGCTTATGATCGATATTCAGTAATTTGTAATAGTGTGCAAATCAGCACCGTATATATAACTTCTTATGTAAATTTTATGTGTGGATCGGGTGGTACGTCACCACGGGTATATTATTCGGATCGGGTTGCACGCCGCAACGGTGTGATGATGAGTATGGTTCCAATATTTATTCTTTCTTATGTTTTACTTCCTATTTTCTGAGAAAAGTTCATATTAGTTGCGTGAGTTGAATAGTCCCTTCCTGAGTCATTTCTTGTTATCATGTTCGAGTTATGGCCTATTGGCGCGATGTGGTATCATGTGAGGCTGTTGGTCATGTTTGGGGTGGTTTGTTGTCTGAGCAGTTCATACTGGGTGAGGCGAGATTATCGGATCAGGGATCAGTGCGATAAGGTTATGTGAAGTGTATATTAAAGAACAAATACCATGATTTAGGTTCATAATGAGGTGATGATTCTAGTCAATATGAGATATTCAATGATTTGTTAACTCTGCAGTTGGGTATGAATTTCTACACATCTCCTCCGTTGTGGTGGTATCGTCAGCATTATAGCAGGATGTATATATATATATCATAAGGTGCCTTGGGAGCATCAGATTCGTAGGGTTTTGGCTATTAAGGTTCAGGGGGCGTCATTGTGGTTAGATGATGAATCTTGCGGTGCATGGTGCTAATTCAGCAAGGGTATGCAGTCATATTCTGGTATGTCGCATGGTAGTTGACAAGGTGTTTATATATTGGAACTAGACCTAACAAAAAATTTCAAGTGTTGGAACTCGGTTCTGAGCTTATTATATGGATAAAAGAAGAAATCTTCAGATTTGATCAAGCTAATGTGCTCAACTGCGTTGTGGTAGCACGGGCAGGTGCTCGAGGTGTTAAACAGTGATTTCAGATAACTCCAGAGCAGTTCTTATCACGTTCGAGGACGAACTTCTGTTTAAGTGGGGGAGAATGTAATGACCCGACCGGTCATTTTGAGCTCTAGCGCGTCGTTCAGCGGTTTGAAGTCGTGAGCAGCTCCATTTCAGGTATTATGACTTGTAGGTGTGGTCGGAATTGAATTTCACAAAGTTTAGAGTTGATTTGGAAAGGAAATTCTCATTTTAGAAGCCTTAAGTTGGAAGAATCAACTAAGATTGGAATTTTGAGTAAACGACCTCCGAATTAGGATTTGAAGGTTCCAGCATGTTCGTATGACGATTTCGGACTTGGGCGTGTGTTCGGATCGGGTTTTGGATAACCCGGGAGTGTTTCAGCGTATATTGTGGAAGTTAACATTTTTGAAGAAATTTCCTAAGTTTGGCTTGAAGCGCATTTCAGAGTTATTAATGTCCGTATGGGATTCCGAGCTTGGGAATAGCTTCGTATGGTGATTCTGGAGTTGGGAGCGCGATCGGAAGTGAATTCGGATGCCCGTAGGTCATTTTGAAGTTATTTGGCTAAAGATAGAAATTTGAAGATTTTTGAGAAATCCAACTGGAAGTGGAAATTTTGATATCGGGGTCGGAATGTGATTCCAGAAGTTGGAGCAGGTCCGTAATGTCAAATATGACTTGTGTGCAAAACTTGAGGTCAATCGGACGTGAATTGATAGGTTTCGACATCGAATGTGGAGGTTTGAAATTTCAATGTTCATAAAGTTTGAGTTTGAGTGCGATTCGTGATTTCGGCGTTGTTTGATGTCATTTGAGGCCTTGATCTAGTCCGTGGGATGTTATGGGAGTGAGTCGGGTGATTTGGACGGGGTCCCGGGGGCCTCGGGTGTGTTTCGGAGCAATTTCAGACCATTTTTCTCTGCTTTGCTGCTGCTGTCGTCTGGTGTATCTGTTGTGCTATGCGATCACGGTCCCTTGTGTGCACTTGAGTCGAAGGTATGATTCGCGAGCAGGATAGCCTTATTATTTTATGTATAACCGGGTCGCATGATCGATTCGCGAGCGGGGCAGATAGATGCATCTATGGCTCGAGCCGTTCGACCCTCGGCACTGCACAATTTATTATTGTTGGTCTGCGCCATTCGACCCTCGGCATTGCTTGCGCATGATATTTACTGCGTAGCTGCTATGATTTGTGCTTGATTACTGGCCTGGAAATTTTAAGTTGTCAACTGAAATGACAGAGATTTAAAGTTATTAAAGATTTTTGGAAGAAGTTGTTCCTTCCCGTTGATTAAATTGTTATTTGATTAATCACCCATGATGATTAATTGTTATTAATATGACTAAGAATTAAAGTGTTAAATGTGAAAAGAGTTGATAATAATTATTCCCGATTTTAATAAATTGCCTATGATATTCATGCTTAGTGTCACACTTGAATATTCTAAATTGACTTTTAGCAAGTGTCTAATTTGACCTCTCGTCACTACCTCTCTGAGGTTAGGCGGGCGACTTACTGAATACACATTTTTTTTGTATTCATGCTACACTTGTTGTGCATTTTATTGCACATGTACTTTCATAGCAATGTGGAGGATTCAGAGACTTAGGCGAGCTGCATCACCCGGAGGCGATCCGCAACTGACAGAGTCTCCCTCGTACTTTATTTATTTATATTTTAAATTTCCTTGTCCAATTTGTATTTCGGACAGGCTTGTGATGATTGTATAAATTCTTAGAAATTGCTCATGTACTTGTGACACCAGGTTCTGGGATGTGTTGGGATATATTTGCTAAAGTGTAATATTCAAACCATTATTTTACTTAACAGATTTTATTTAGTTAATACTTCATAAAGTGAAAGGAAATATTTTTCATAAATGTTAAAACCGGAAATTATTTCAATTAATTAATGATTGGCTTGCCTGGCAATGATATCCGGCGCCATCACGAACTTATGGATTTTGGCTCGTGACAACATGGTATCATAGCCCTAGGTTCCTTTAGGTCTCACGAGTCATGAGCAAGTCTAGCAGAGTTTTGCGGATCGGTACAGAGACGTCTGTACTTATCTCGAGAGGCTGTTAGGAGCACTTCCCTTCTTGATTCCTCATCGTGCGATTTGATTCCTGAAATGCGCGACAATATATTCAGCGGTTTGAAGTCGTGAGCAGCTCCATTTCGGGTATTATGACTTGTAGGTGTGGTCGGAATTGAATTTCGCAAAGTTTAGAGTTGATTTGGAAAGAAAATTCTCATTTCAGAAGCTTTAAGTTGGAAGAATCAACTAAGATTGGAATTTTGAGTAAACGACCACCGAATCAAGATTTGAAGATTCCAGCAGGTTCGTATGATGATTTCGGACTTGGACGTATGTCCGGATCGGGTTTTGGATAACCCGGGAGTGTTTCGACGTATATTGTGGAAGTCAACATTTTTTAAGAAATTTTCTAAGTTTGGCTTGAAGCGCATTTTCGAGTTATTGATGTCCGTTTGGGATTCCGAGCCTGGGAATAGCTTCGTATTGTGATTCTGGAGTTGGGAGCGCGATCGGAAGTGAATTCGGATGCCCATAGGTCATTTTGAAGTCATTTGGCTAAAGATAGAAATTTGAAGATTTTTTAGAAATCCGACCGGAAGTGGAAATTTTGATATAGGGGTCGGAATGTGATTCCAGAAGTTGGAGCAGGTTCGTAATGTCAAATATGACTTGCGTGCAAAATTTGAGGTCAATCGGACGTGATTTGATAGGTTTAGGCATCGAATGTGGAAGTTTGAAATTTCAAATTTCATAAAGTTTGAGTTTGAGTGCGATTCGTGATTTCAATGTTGTTTGATGTGATTTGAGGCCTCGAGCTTGTTCGTGGGATGTTATGGAGTGATTCGTGTGATTTGGACGGGGTCCCAGGGGCCTCGGGTGTGTTTCGGAGCAATTTCGGACCATTTTTCTCTGGTTTGTTGTTGCTGTCTTCTGGTGTATCTGGTGTGCTATGAGATCGTGGTCCCTTGTGTGCGATCACATAGAAGGAAATTTGAGGGATTCTGGATTGGCTTGTGCGTTCGCGGAGAAGGGAGTGAGAACGGGGTGGCTTGGGGTGTGATCTCTATGCGAACGCGGGGTAAAGTGTGCGAAAGCGTAGAGGAAAGGGGAGCTGGGGGCCTGGGGGGTCTTTGGCCTATGCGAACGCAGGGAGGGGACCGCGAACGCGGAGTGTTGGCTCGAGGAAGCTATGCGAACACGTTCGGGTGTATGCGAACGCAGAGAGTAAATTAGGGCCTGGGCAGATTAATTTATGTGCGAAATGTTGGCCATTTCCTTCATTTGTTTCATGGATGTGGGCGCTTTTGAGGAGCTTCAAGAGGGGTTTTCCATCAAGCATCACTAGGTAAGTAATTTCTTCATGTTTTAAAGTTAATACAAGTATATGCATGGAATTAGACATGAAAATTTGTAGGAAATTGGGAAATCTTAAAGAAACCTAGAAAATGGTAATTTGGATTTTTAGCCACGAATTTGAGCATGGAATTTAGAGTAAATTGTATATTTGAACTAGTAAATCTATGGGTCGAATTTATCTTCCAGAAATTTCGAATTCCTGGCACGTGGCCCTGAGGGCATTTTGGTCATTTCACTGAGCGGAGTTGGGAATGTATATAATTTGGAATTGTTGCAAATATTAGAATATAATTCATTGGTTTGTCGTTGTTTGGATATTTTCGGAGCGTTGTGCAATGATTTGAGTCATCGGAAGGGCTTGGAGGTCGGTTATGGAATTTCGGAGCGAGATAAGTCTCCTTTCTAACTTTGTGAGGAGGAATTGTCCCCCTAGGTGAATTAATTAAGTATGTGCTATTATCTTCGGGGGCTACGTACGCACGAGGTGACGGGAGTCCGTGCGTAGCTACTATTATGCCATGTCCGGGTAGTTTAGGACCCACAAGCATGCCTTACTTGTTGTACCGGTGATCCTTCCTGTACTATTATACTGCTAATATAATCGAAATCGTAATTGAATATCTAAAAGAAGACTAGAGTTCATTTTTCTTAATCATCTAGAAAGAGAATCGATTCCTCTGTGGATAATTGTATATCTGATAGGTTTATATTGGAATATTAGTAAACTTGGAAAATGAGTTTCAAAACAAAAATTTTAATGTTATTTCTTGTGTTCCTTTAAGAAGAATCTTATCACTTTCCTGAGAAACTACTTTCTTGATAAAAATGTGGACTTATTGTGTGAACATGTGTAACTTTGGTGCCTGAGTCGCATGTATGATTCGTGAGCAGGATGACCCTGTATTTGTGTATATTCATATGAGCACCTGAGTCGCAGGTATGATTCGCGAGCAGGCTAGACTTATTATTTTATGTATAACCGCGTCGCATGATCGATTCTCGAGCGGGACAGATAGATGCATCTATGGTTCGAGCCGTTCGATCCTCGACAGTGCATAATTTATTATTATTGGTCCGTGCCGTTCGACACTCGGTATTTCTTGCGCATGATGTTTATTGCGTAGTTTCTATGAGTTGTGCCTGATTAATGGCCTGGAAATTTTAAGTTGTCAACTGAAATGACAGAGATTTAAAGTTATTAAAGATTTTTGGAAGAAGTTGTTCCTTCCCGTTGATTAAATTGTTATTTGATTAAATCACCTATGATGATTAATTGTTATTAATATGANACATCATCCGTATGCGATCCTTAGCTGACAGAGTCTCCCTCGTACTGTATTTATTTTCATTTTAAATTTCCTTGTCCAATTTGTATTTCGGACAGGCTTGTGATGATTGTATAAATTCTTAGAAATTGCTCATGTACTTATGACACCGGGTTCTGGGATGTGTTGGGATATATTTGCTAAAGTGTAATATTCAAACCATTGTTTTACTTAACAGATTTTATTTAGTTAATATGCAATAAAGTGAAAGGAAATATTTTTCATAAATGTTAAAACCGGAAATTATTTCAATTAATTAATGATTGGCTTGCCTGACAATGATGTCCGGCGCCATCACGACCTTATGGATTTTGGGTCGTGATAACAACCTTAGCCGGTGAACTTGTATGGTTGCCATTGGACGATACGTATGGCCTTAATGTATGAAATTATATAAACGGATACAATATTACTATGAATCGCAATGATGTAATTATCATAGTTCATATGACTACAGCAACCTTAGCCGGTGGAATTAATTAGTTGTCATTGGTCGATACGTATGACCGTATGAAATTATATAAACAATTATTATATTACTATGAATCGCAACGATGTAATTATCATAGTTCATATGACTACAACAACCTTAGCCGGTGGAATTACTTAGTTGCCATTAGCCGATACGTATGACCTTAATGTATGAAATTATATAAACGACTATTACATTACTATGAATCGCAACGATGTAATTATCATAGTTCATATGACTACAACAACCTTAGCCAGTGGAATTACTTAGTTGCCACTGGCCGATACGTATGACCTTAATGTATGAAATTATATAAACGGATGTTATATTACTATGAATCGCAATGATGTAATTATCATAGTTCATATGACTACAACAACCTTAGTCGGTGGACTTGTATGGTTTCCATTGGCCGATAGGTATGACCTTAATGTATGAAATTATATAAACGACTATAATATTACTTTGAATCACAATGATGTAATTATCATAGTTCATATGACTATAACAACCTTAGCCGGTGGACTTGTATGGTTGCCATTGGCCGATACGTATGACCTTAATGTATGAAATTATATAAACGGCTATTATATTACTATGAATCGCAACGATGTAATTATCATAGTTCATATGACTACAACAACCTTAGCCGGTGGACTTGTATGGTTACCATTGGCCGATACGTATGACCTTAATGTATGAAATTATATAAACGGCTATTATATTACTATGAATCGCAACGATGTAATTATCATAGTTCATATGACTACAACAACCTTAGCCGGTGGACTTGTATGGTTGACATTAGCCGATACGTATGACCTTAATGTATGAAACTATATAAACGGCTATAATATTACTATGAATCACAACAATGTAATTATCATAGTTCATATGACTATAACAACCTTAGCCGGTGGACTTGTATGGTTGCCATTGACCGATACATATGACCTTAATGTATGAAATTATATAAACGGCTATTATATTACTATGAATCGCAACGATGTAATTATCATAGTTCATATGACTACAACAACCTTAGTCGGTGGACTTGTATGGTTGCCATTGGCCGATACGTATAACTTTAACGTATGAAACTATATAAACGGCTATAATATTACTATGAATCACAATGATGTAATTATCATAGTTCATATGACTACAACAACCTTAGACGGTGGACTTGTATGGTTGCCATTGGCCAATACGTATGACCTTAATTATGAAACTATATAAACGACTATAATATTACTATGAATCACAATGATATAATTATCATAGTTCATATGACTACAACAACCTTAGCCGGTGGACTTGTATGGTTGCCATTGGCCTATACGTATGACCTTAATGTATGAAACTATATAAACGGCTATTACATTACTATGAATCACAATGATGTTAATAAAAAATGTACCTAATGGTTTAATTATTTTTTATTGAAAAAAAATGATTGGGGTGAAAAGAAGAAATTAAAATTGACCATGTTAAGGGAGAGATTCGATCTCCCGACCCCTCACTCATTAACTAAGCACTAATACTAAAGCACCTATTAAGACTTATGTGTTTGATAAGTTTCCTTTTTTATAGAATTGAACCCTAAAATATTCTGTATAATTATAAGAATTTATCTGCCCAAAATTTCAAGTCTGTGGATCCCCATGCTCCCTTGACGCTCCATCTTCAGAGTTTTTCAACAGGTTTCTCGCTTCTTCTTCTTCTTCCATAGAATTTCAATAGGTTCCGTTCTCTTTAACTTAATCTTAGTACTATTCTCATTAGTTTTTCTAATCCCTATAGCCCTAATACTAATATGATGTCGCTAGTTAACAAAAGAATTCGCATTGAAACTTTACCTTTCGATTTCCTCAGCAATCTGCCTGAGAAAGTACTTGATCATATTCTAGTACTTATGCCATTACCAGATGCTGTTAGAACAAGCATTTTATCAAGGAAATAGCGGTATAAATGGTGTAGAATTCCACAATTAACTCTTGATCAAATCCTTTGGAAAATAGACCAACCAAGTTACTTTAAAAATATTATCCGCCACATTTTGGATCTTCATGGCGGACAAGTTAAACATTTTACACTCTCAATTCCATTTTTGAAAGACTTTACTTATGTTAGAAGGTTGTTAGGGTTCCTCTCTGATAGTGTCATTGAAAATCTTATTCTAAAATTTCCGATTAGGGAGAGACCACACAAATTGCCTGCTTCATTTTTCAAATGTTTGAATTTGAAGCATCTATCTCTTGAAGATTGTTTATTATCTCCTCCACCAGCCTTCAATGGGTTTGGAATGTTAATTAGCTTGAAGCTATATAATGTCACTGTTTTGTCCACATTGCTTGGAAGCTTGATTTCTCATTGCCCGTTGCTCGAGCAATTGATGCTTGGAATATCAGATAGTTTCAGTGGTGTCATTGAAATTAATGCCTCCAAACTGAAGTCCCTTGAATTTAAAGGTAGAGTAAGCTTTATTCATTTGAAAACTATTCCTCTTCTGGCACAATTATCGTTTGCTCTTAAGGGAGACTATATTCTGGAATCAAGACATCACATTACTAGGTTCTTTGGGTCTTTCTGTGCACTGGAAAATCTCCATTTGGATAACCGTAGTGTCAAGGTAAATGTTTCATAACTTAATCGTAGTGCATTTTCATATATGGAACATATTTTGTGATATGAGCCAACCTTTAATTTGGGATATTTTTTCTAGATATTGGCTGCAAGTGCAGGTCAAATACCAACTAGTTTTCCCTTTCATGTTGACTGTGTGAAACATCTTTACCTCGATGATCTTTATTAGAGTGAATTATATTCCGTCGCTTGTGTTTTTTACTTGATGAGAAGCTTCCTATGTTTGGAAAATCTGGAAATCAAGGTTCGTACTTAATCATCATAGGTCTTTTCTTTTGCGTTCTTACTGAATTATATTTCGTCGCTTTTGTTCTTACTTAAACATCTCCATTTGTTATTTTTTATATTCTTAGGTGGATAATAGTGAGGTACTTTTGGCTCTGGATGACATTGACTTGGAAGAAAGGTTTGGAGATACAACATTCAACAACCTTAGAGTCATTGTGATTAGGAGTATTCGACGTATAAATCCTGACATGCAACTGCTCAAGCTTCTTTTGGCGAAGTCTCCGACTCTTCTAAGAATAAAAATTGAGGCATTAACCTATGACGATAGTGAAAGTATCAAAGCACTAACTGAGCGGCCAGAATTTAAGTGTGCATCACCTGAAGCAGAAATTATTTTAAAAGTTCAAATTAAGTAGTACTGGTATATGTCGTGTGTTAATTTATCAAGATTCTAATATAATATTTTATGTAGAAAATGAGGTTAAGTTTGAATGATAATCATCATGTATGACCTTAATGTATGAAACTATATAAACAACTACTATATTACTATGAATCGCAACGATGTAATTATCATAGGTCATATGACTAAAACAACTTTACTCGGTGGAATTACTTAGTTGCCATTAGCCGATACGTATGACCTTAATGTATGAAACTATATAAATGGCTATAATATTACTATGAATCGCAACGATATAATTATCATAGGTCATGTAACTATTACAACCTTAGTCGATGGACTTGTACGGTTGCCATTGGCCGATACGTATGACCTTAACGTATGAAACTATATAAACGACTATTATATTACTATGAATCACAACGATGTAATTATCATAGGTCATATGACTAAAATAACTTTACACGGTTGAATTACTTAGTTGCCATTGGCCGATACGTATGAACTTAATAACACCTATATGTTGGCTACTATATACATATATATATAGACGTTCAATGTAAATATATATAAAGCGCAAAAATATTTCATAACTAAATTGCTAATTATATCCCAAATATAACTATGGTTTTAAAACTAAAATCACAACTTTTTTGTCATCAATCAATATTATATATATGGTCAAATGTGGACTACATATGTAAAATATAGATATTAATTAGGTTCCAAAATTTCCTTTTATTAAACTTTATGGTCAGATTCACACATACAAAAAACTTTTAATACCCTCTCACACACATAAAATTCCATAGATTGGCCATGTTTGTGTATATATATGTTTATATACACATTCACACACACACACACAACGTTTTAATACCCTCACTCTTACACAAACCCTAAAAACAAACCATGGACCCCTCTCCCAGTGCTGCCAAACGATTCCCATCTGACTACTCTTCCAGTGATAACGACGAAGAGACAAATCCAACATTTGAAGTGCGTATGAAAGATTCATACATCAAGCAAGATTATATGGTAAGTGAGATTTTTTTATAAAATTTTATTTTCAAATACAATCTGCTTTTCGATCCAAAAATACAAACATTGCTTTTTTTTTTTGAAAATAGCTTTGGAAAAGAAGTAGAAACTAATTTGGTTGTATTAAAATCTCAAACAAATTTTTTTTCTTTTTGTTTGCAGTATATTCCAAAATGAATATGCAAATACATTCCTAAATCACTGGACGACTGTTCTTCAATATGACGGCATAGAGTTTTTTTAAGAAAATTAACATTGGTAAACGACGATGTTGTAAGAGAGCTGGAAAATTTTTGTGTTGATTAATGATATTAGGCGGGGTTGTATTGTTAAATTTGAGTTGGTT
>ML428308.1:0-104916 GCA_005239525.1 Nicotiana knightiana
AGGCTAGAATTCATGGTTTAACATGTTATATGCCCTAAATTTTATGTGCGTTAATGATAAAAAATACACTTTTATGTGCATAATAGAGTCTATTTCATATGTAGGTGAATTGGAGATGGAAATCGAGCTAAATGGATGCAAATACATCGAAAATACGCTCAAGAGGCGAGGAGGAGTGCACCGGGCTACAGTCGGGCGCCAGAGCCCAAACGCCTGACCGTGCCTGGCGTTAGCCAGGCGTTAGAGCTGAAACGCCTGACCGTGCCTGGCGTTAGCCAGGTTTTAGAGCTGAAACGCTAGCCACGCCAGGCACCAGGGCCCAAACGCCAGGCCCGTGTTCCAGCTAAATTCAAGTTTTTGAAGAGTTTAAGTGTCTCCCGGTTGGAATAGAAGTCTCCTACACGTTTAGGGTTTATCCCAAACATATAAATAGTCCCCAATAAAAAAAAACTTGAAGGGGATTCGAAGAGAGGAAGTCATCAAAGTGAAGAAAAACCTGTGGATTACTACTCAGCAAAAAAAAAACACTTTTTTTATCTCCTTAGTTCATTACTCTTTAATTCAATTATGCAAGTTATTTTAGATTTGATATTTATGAATATGAGTAGTTAACTTTCTTAATCTAGGGTTGTGGTGGAACCCGTTGGGGGACCAACTTATGGTGGTATTAATATAGTTTGGTTGATTGTTCATCTCTATTTGTTCAACTACGTTCTTATTGTAGCTAATTGAATGGCCATCAATTAGCTGTCCCTAATTAGTGTTATCTACTTGAGAGAGAGTGCATATTAGGTAATTGTTTGAACGACACCACTCCCAGAATATAGACGAAAGTCATAACCGAGGGTTTAGAGGTTGGATTAGAGATAACAATACCTCGGGTGCAATCTAAAGTGAACTGTAATGCAATCTAGCTAGCGTAACATGAGAGGGAAGTATCATAGAAGTAAGTTCACCAACGGGGGAAACCATAACCTTATACCTTTATCATCATTATTCACAACACATTGTTAGTAATTGCTAGTTATTATTATTGTCAGTAGAATTAGTAAAACATCACCAATTTATATTAAAAAGTCTTGAGAGAATGGATTGAGTAAAAGTTGTGTATTCTAAAGACTTGATTGATACGTAAATTCCCTGTGGGATCGACTCTGGGCATAATACCCCGGATTATATTTGCAACGCCCGTTTAGTCTTTTATTAGACAGTTAAGCGTGATGCCGTGCCCATAAATGTCTGGATCTGCACACAAGGTGCAGGTTGTAACGTGAGTACACCAACTCAATAAGTAACGGGTCCAAACTATGGACTGAAAATAGTGACGAACTTAACCGGTGCAAAACATGAAATAAATGTAAGGAAACATAGAAATGCTCTTAAAACAATTTGGGCAATTCATAACTGGAAGTAAAGCAATGTCGAACAGCGTATTGAAGATAACTATACTATCACTGTCACGACCCCAAATCTGCACCAGTCGTGATGGCGCCTATCGTGGAACTAGGCCGGCCAAAAACTACACTCAAATCGCAATAAGCTTCCATTTACATCTTTACTAAACTGATAACCTATAAAGGTTTCTTTTAAACATTTTTAAAACAGTTAAAGCTATACCAAATATTAAATAGATTCCCCGAGATCCGGAGTCACTGGTCATGAGCATCTACATAAGAATATATAACTCAAAAGAAAATAAATTCTATAATAGTACGCAGGAGAGAGAGAGAGAGCAGGACTGCGGACGCATGCAGCTACCTCGCAAACCTCCGAGAAATCTCTGGAACAGATACATAGCTCACCCTGCCCTAACAGTTCGATCTGCACACAAGGTGCAGAGAGTAATGTGAGTACACCAACTCAATAATAATGAAAATAAAAAAGGTCTGAGCAGCAAGAAACGCATAAAAATCAATTCATAAATTCACAATAAGCACAACCTTTCTTTCCAACAATGTATAGGTTAAATCATCACGCTTAAAAGCCGATTTCAGTAAAAAATCATTTGTAAAATATACTTGCCAATAGTTTCAACATAACTTTCAAGAAGTTTAGTGTAAAAATGGTGAAAATCATAAAAACGCCCCTCGGGCGAAACATATATCATAAGTTCAGAGTGAAAGTGGTAAAATCATAATAGCCCCTCGGGCAAAAAAATGCATCATAATCAGCCCCTCGGACATGCCTCATAGTCACTCATAATCAGCCCCTCGGGCATACCTCACGGTCACTCATGCCTCCCAATCGCTCGTCACTCGTCACTTGTCACTCGGCACATGCAGTCAGTAGGTACCTGCGCTCACTGGGGGTGTGTACAGACTCTCGAGGGTCTCCTTCATCCCAAGCGCTAATATCAAGCCACCTCGTGGTGTATCATATCCTCACAATCAGGCCCTCAGCCTCACTCAGGCAGAACCTCTCAAAAGCCCTTCGGGTGTATCCGTAAAAACGGGGTACTCGACCCAAAACATCATTTTTATATCTTAAAATAGTGTAAACCAGGTTGAGTTTCGAAAACAGTAAGCACAATGTGATTGAGTGTAAATCATCAATAAACAGTGAGGAAATGGCAGTAAAAAGCCCCCAAGGGGTCTAAACAAGTCGGCACGAGGCCCCAAACATGGCTTGTAGCCCAAATATAGCAATAGTCTTTAGAACACAATTTAATATATGATTCAGAGTAAAATACGCAACTCAATAGTTGCCGCGGAGAGGACCAAGTCCAATCCAAAAATCAGTGTGTTCCACATACATATCATCCGACATGTGCGCCATTCTAAAGGCAGTGAGAAATATGAAGTCCAGGGTTTCATACCCTCAGGACAAGATTCATAGCTATTACTTACCTCCACCGGGCCACAACACTAATCCGCGATGCTCTTGCCCCTCAAATTGGCTCTCGATTGCTCCGAATCCAACCAAAACTAGTTTATCATCATCAATATATGCTAAAGGAACACAACCCAATCAAAAACTATCAATTTATAAAAAATTCTCAAAATTCGGCCAAACCCGAGCCCCGGGCCCACATCTCGGAATTCGATAACATTTACATCACTAGAAACCTGATCCTCCCACGATTCTACCCATACCAAGAACACCAAAATCAGACCACAATTGCCTACCCAAATTGCCAAAAGAGTTTTCCCAAGCCTCCTCCTATTTTCCAGACTTTTCTACTTTAATCCTTTAAATTACAAGCTTAATCCGAACAAAATAGCATAGAAACGACTTTTATAATCCAGGAACTTACCTCCACTGAAGACCCTCGAATTCTTTCTTCAATTTGCCCTCAAATAAGCTTCAACCGCATGCAACAATGGTAGAATGACAAAAAATTTGATAAGGCACTCTTTTATACTGTTCTACCCAGTTAATCCGCACCTGCGGAACCAGGTGCGCACCTGCAAAATCCAACTAACGGACAATGGTCTCGCACCTGCGATCTCTTCTCCGCACTTGCGGCTTCGCAGGAACGGCCAACTCTTCAGACCTGCGGACTCCTCTTGCCTAGCCTCCTTTCGCACCTGCGCATGGACCTTCGCACCTGCAGCGTCGCACCTACGACTACCCATCCACAGGGTGCGCCATACCGACAGCCACTTGCTGCAAATTTCCTAAGTTCAAACCCCTACCAACTATCCGAAATCAATCCCGAGCCCTCGAGACACCAACCAAACATACCAACACACCCCATAGCATCATTCAAACTTAGACGAGCGTTGGAAACACCAAAAACAACACAAAAACACGAAAATTACATCAAATTCAAACCTATGAACTTTGAAACTTCTAAATTTTACCAAAGATGCCGAAACCAACCAAAACACCCCCGATTGACCTGAAATTTTGCACACATATCCAAAATGACATTACGGACCTGTCCCAACTTCCGAAATTCCATTCCGACCCTGATAGCCTATTTTCCAATGCCGATCGAAAATTACCAAAAACTAACTTTCGCCAATTGAAGCCTAATTCTACACCGGACATCAAAACTTCAGTCCGAACACACTCCTAAGTCCCAAATCACCTAACGAATCTATTCGAGCCATAAAATCCGCTTTCTGAGGTTGTTTACTAATAAGTCATCTCTCAGTTGACTTTTTCAACTATTAGGCTACTTTGAGAGACTAAGTGCCTCAATTTTTACCATGACCACACTGGACCCGAACCAACCGACCCAATAAACATAAATGAAGTTGAACCATATATAATGAAGTAGAAACGGAGGAAACGGGGCTAAAATCTCAGAACGACCGGCTGGGTCGTTACAATCAGTATATTTCAATGCATATACTGGAACTGATGCACCATAGTATCAGCCTCAAATGCGCTCTCTCGATATCTCAACCACTCGGTACTGCATATGGCTCAACCGGCCTAGTGAAGATCTATACTGGAATACATACACAATGCTGACCGTAGCTCATCTAATACCGAGAACTAAGGGCAATCCAACCTTATTGAAAAGATCCATTTCCAGGTAATAAGTACATCAGACAAGGTCCATATCCAAGGAAGATCCATCCCTCAATCATATCTACCGCGCTCACTAGGGGTGTGTTACAGACTCCTGAGGGATCCTACAGCGCAACCGTTATCAAAATCATCAATATAACCGTTGCGGTGTGAAGCCCGGTCCCCTAACTATCAATCACAACTAAGCACTCGCCTCACTCAGTCATCAACCTCTCCAGTCTCACTACGGGCTCACAATGTCATGAAAATAACCCGGAAATGATATGATGAATCAATAAATAATTGAGACTGGGACATGATATAAGAATTCATGATCATGATTGAGTATGAAATAGTAAATGAAACAAGTGAGATGAAAGCAAGAAAACGATCGCTTAGGGTCCAAACAATACCGGCACAAAGCCTAGACATGATGTCTAGCACGATTTACGGCTCGACTACGTCATCACCTGATGAAAACATGGAGATCAACAAGATATAATCACTAAACGGTGCCATGGAGTCACCCAGGTCACTACTCTCACGGTGCACGCCCGTCACTTGGCATGTGCGTCACCTCAAGACCAATCACATAGAATATAATTTGGGTCTCAAAGCCTCGGAACCATGTTTGAAGACATTACTTATCTCAAACCAAGAAAAGTCCTACTCTGGCAAGCCCTTGCCTCTCGATTCGGCCTCCAAACGTCTCAAATCCCGAAATTCACTGAAACCCGACCCCCGGGCCCACGTCTTGAAATCCAACAAAATTCACGAAACGCAAAAGCTCATTCACCCACGATTCTAACCATACTAAATTTATCAAAATCTGACATAATTTGGTCCCTCAAATCCCCAAATACACTCTCCAAATCCTTAACCTCAAACTTCCAAATTTCACCTCAAAACCACACAAACTAGGTGGAGAAAAAAATAGGGAATCAAGATTATTGATCAAAAACGAGTAAAAGAAGCTTAACTCAAGAATCCCATCGAAACTCCTCTCCAAAATCGCCTAAGACTAAGTTCAATATGTTGAAATGAAGCCTAATTCACGAACCCTTATTTTTAAACATTTTGCCCAGGCCTTTCGTAACTACGGTCATATTTCCGCACCTATAGAACCGCTTCTGCAGTCAACTTTCCGCTTCCGCGGAAGCCACTTAAGTCCCCCAAGGCCCGCACCTACACTCCAGATTCCGCACCTGCAGATGGGCTTCTGCGGTCCTTTCTTCGCTTCTGCAGAACCAGCCTTCGCCTCACTACTCCACATTTGCGGTGCCCTTCTCGCATCTGTGGGCTCGCAGATGCGCATTTCACTTCGCACCTACGTTTACCCCAGGCCAACCCAGCTCCAAATCCACGAAACCCCAGTTGCACCTACGGCATCGCACCTCCGGCTAATACCCTCGTAGGTGCGATCACACCAGTAGAAGACCAAACTTCAGCAATTTCCTCAACTTCCATTCCATGTCGTTAACCACCCGAAATCAACCCGAGGCCCTGGGGACCTCAACCATACAAACAAGTAATATAACATCATATAAACTTAGTCCAACCTTCGAATCACCCAAAACAACACCAAAATACCAAATTACCCTCGGATTCAAGCCTATGAACTTCTAAACTTCCAAATTCCGCAAACAACACCGAAACCTATCAAACCACGTCTGAATGACCCCAAATTTTACACACACGTCACAAATGACACCACCAATCTACTCAAACTTATAAAAATCCATTCCGACCCGGATATCAAATTTTCCACTGCCGACCGAAATCGCCACATTTCCATCTTTCACCAATTCAAGACTAATTCCATTACAAACCTCCAAGTCACATTCTGAATGCGATCCTAATTCTAAAATCACCTATTAGAGCTAATGGAACTATCAGACTTCAAATCCGAGTTTGTTTAAACATAAGACAACATCCGGTTAACTTTTCAACTTAACCTTCTAAATAAGAGACTAAGTGTCTCAATTCACTCTGAAGACACTCCGGAACCGAACCAACTAACCCGATATAACATAATATAGCTGAAAAGCACAAAAGTAAGTAGGAATGGGGAAAACGGGGCTAATACTCTCGAAACAACCGACCGGGTCGTTACATCCTACCCCTCTTAAATAAACGTTCACCCTCGAATGGGTCTAGAAACATACCTGAAGTGTCAAATAGGTGTGGCTATCTTCTCTGCATATCCCGCTTGGTCTCCCAGGTTGACTCCTCTACAGGCTGACCTCTCCACCGCACCTTCACTAAAGTTATGTCCTTTGTCCTCAACTTTCAAACCTATTGTCGAAAATGGCCACCGGCTCCACATCATTAGTCATATCACCCTCCAACTAAACCGTGTTGGAGTCCAAACCATGTGACGGATCTCCAACATTCTTTCTGAGCATGGAAACATAAAATACCGGATGCACACTGGACAGACTGGGTGGCAAGGAAAGCTTATAACCCACCTCCCCTATCCTCTGAAGCACCTAAAAAGGATCAATGAATCGCGGGCTCAACTTGGCCCTCTTCCCAAACCTCATAACACCCTTCATAGGTAATACCTTTAGCAAAATCTTCTCCCAACCATAAAAGACACATCACAGACCTTCCTGTCCACGTAGTTCTTCTACCTAGACTGCACCGTGTAAAGCCGCTCCTAGATCAATTTCACCTTATCTAATGCATCCTGGACCAAGTCTGTACCCAAGATCCTAGCCTCACCTGGCTGAAACCATCCTATCGGAGACCTACACCTCCTCCCATATAAAACCTCATACGGAGCCATCTGAATAATCGACTGAGAACTGTTGCTATATACAAACTTTGTGAGTGGCAAAAACTGGTCCCATGAACCCCCAAGGTCAATGACACAAGCACGCAACATGCCCTCCAATATCTGAATAGTGCGCTCGAATTGTCCATTCGTCTGAGGGTGAAAAGTTATGCCCAACTCTCACTGGACGACACTCCAAAACTATAATGTAAACTGAGTACCTCTAACTAAAATGACGGAAACTGGGACACCATGTATGCAAACAACCTCTTGGACATAAATCTCAACCAACCGCTCTAAAGTGCAAGTAGTACCAACTAGAATGAAGTGCATGGAATTGGTCAGCCGATCCACAATAACCCAAATAGCATCGAACTTCCTCAAAATCCGTGGGAGCCCAACTACGAAATCCATGATGATTTGCTTCCATTTCTACTATGGGATCTGTAATCTCTGAAGCAAGCCACCCGGCCTTTGATGCTCCTACTTAACCTGCTGACAATTGAGACACTGGGCAACAAATCAAATTATATCCTTCTATATCTACCTCCACCATTAGTGTTGCCTCAAATCCTAGTACATCTTTATGGCACCCAGATGGATGGAATACCTTGAGCTGTGGGCCTCCTCAAGAATCAACCCCATAAGCCCATCTATATTAGGCACACATATTTGTCCTGCATCCTAAACACACCGTCATCACCAATAGTCACATCCCTAGCATCACCTTGCCGGACCCTATCCCGAAGAACGAGCAGGTGGCGATCATCATATTGGCGCTCCCTGATACGGTCATAAAGAGAAGACCTGGAGACTACGCTAGCCAATACCAAGCTGGGCTCAAAAATATCCAATCTAACAAGCCAACCCGCTAAGGACTGAATATCCAATGCCAATGGTCTCTCTAGAGCTGGGAGATATGCTAAACTCCCCAAAATCTCTATCCGACGACTCAAAGCATCAGCCACCACATTGACCTTCCCCGGATGGTACAAAATAGTGATATCATAGTCCTTAAGAAGCTCTAACCATCTCTGTTGAAGAAAATTAAGATCCTTCTGCTTAAACAGATGTTGCATACTCCGGTGATCAGTATAGATCTCATGATGAACCCCATACAAATAATGATAACAAATCATCAAGGTGTGAACAATGGTTGTTAACACAATATCATGGACATGATAGTTCTTCTCATGGGTCTTCAACTGGCGCGAGGCATATGCAATCACCCTACCATCCTGCATCAAAAGATATCCAATACTTATCCTCGAGGCATCACAATACACGATGTAACAACCTGAAGCTGATCGCAAGAACCAACACTAGGGTTGTGGTAAAGGTAGCCTTGAGCTTCTGAAAGCTCTCCTCACACTCGTCCGACCACCAGAATGGAGAACCCTTTTGGGTCAATTTGGTCAAGGGCGATGCAATAGATGAAAATCCCTCCACAAAGCGATGGTAATAACCCTCCAAACAAAGAAAGCTCCTAATATCTGTGGCTGAGGACTGTGTAGGTCTACTCTGCACCTCTTTTATCTTCTTCAGATCCACCTGAATACCCTCACTGGACACCACGTGTCCCTAAAATGCAACTGAACTGAGCCAAAACTCACACTTGGAGAACTTTGCATAAAGTTTCTCCTCCCTCAATCTCTATAATACAAACCTCAAATGTTGAGCATGCTCCTCCTAGCTACAAGAGTACACCAGGATGTCATCAATCAATACAATAACGAATGAGTCCAAATACGGATGGAATACATTGTTCATCAAATGCATGAACGTTGCTGGGGCATTGGTCAACCCAAAAGACATCACTAAGAAATCATAATAGCCATAACGGGTCCTGAAAGCTATCTGAAGAATATATGAATCCTCAATCTTTAGTTGGTGATAACTGGGCCTTAAATCAATCTTGGTCAACACCCTCTCTCCCGGAATCTGGTCAAATAGATCATAATACGAGGTAAATAATACTTATTCTTGACTGTGACCTTGATCAACTATAAAACCATCCTTGTTCTTCACAAATAGAACAGGTGCACCCCAAGGTGACTTACTGGGCCGAATAAGCCCCTTATCAAGAAGTTCCTAAAGCGTCTATTTCAAATCTTTCAACTCGGCTGATTCCATACGATACAGTGGAATAGAATGGGCTGAGTGCCCGACACCAAATCAATACCAAAGTTAATATCCTTGTCAGGCAGCATGCATGTCAGGTTTTGAGAAAACACATCATGAAAATCACGTACCACCGGAACAGAATCAATGGTAGGAGTCTCTACACTAACATCCATCACCAAAGCCAAATAAGATAGGCAACCCTTCTCAACCATACGTTGAGCCTTCAGATATGAAATCTCTCTACTAGGTACACAATCTATAGAACCGCTCCAGTCAACCTTTTAGAAATACCGCAATCGCCAACGTCACGGTCTTAGCATGAAAATCTAGAACAACATTACATGTAGATAACCAATCCATGCCCAATATCATATCAAAGTAAACCATACTGAGCAACAAAAGATCCACGGGGTCTCCAGACCCCCAATAGTCACCACACATGACCGATATACGTAGTCTACAACAATAGTATCGGCCACAGGAGTAGATACGTGAACAGATGAAACTAAAGAGTCATGGGTCATATCTAGAAAATGAGCGTAATACGAGGAAACAAATGAATACGTGGAACCAGTGTAAAATAATACAGAGGCATCTCTATGACAAACCGAGACAATACCTGTAATCACAGCATGGTAAACAATAGCATCTGGTCTGACACAAAGGGCATAGAAACGGGCCTGGCCGCCCCTGATCATCCTTCCCCTCTCGGGCGGCCCCTAGCTAGGTGAGCTCCACCCCTAACTGGCTGGGCGGGTAGTGGAAGAACTGGTGCTGAAGACGAAGGCTGACCCCTCTGCTGAGATGGACCCCCTAAAAGGCGGGGGCAATACCTCTTAATATAACCCAAGTCTCCACACTGAAAGAAACCTCGCCCTTCAAAGGGTCACAGAGACTGAAGGTAACCACGAGCACTAGAATAACCGCTAGAAGGTCCTGACATAAATGAGCCATAAGCTGATGGTGCATGAGATGAACTCTGAGCTAGTAGTGCACCGAATGATGTCTGGCCCTGCTGATAACCATGAGGTCCTTGACCGGATGATGCACCTTGGTGAACTGGGCGAGCTGTCTGAGCATGTCTGAAAGAACGACCTTTATTGTGCTGGAAATGACCCCCAGAAGGAGTACCAAAATATTCCACCCTGTCCATGCGACCTCTCTTGACCGTGAACCATTTCAATCTGCTGAGTAATGGGGAAAACCTCATCAAAAGTAGCACTTGATACTCTCTCTCTCTCTCTCTAGTCATAAGCAGTCTAAGCTAAAAAGTGAGGCCATCTATAAACCTCCTGATCCTCTCTCTGTGTGTAGGAACCAACTAGATAGCATGACGGGCCAACTCTTAGAATCGTATCTCATACTGTGTCACAGACATATCACCCTGACGAACCTGCTCAAACTGCCTGCACAGCTCCTCTCAATGAGATTGAGGATCAAATTTCTCCAGAATGATAACGAAGAACTGCTGCAAGGTAAGAGCTGCTGCGACGACCGGCCTACGCCTCTCGTAAGCATCCCACAACCTAAATGCAGCCCCAAAGAACTGGAAAGTCATGAATGCGACCCACTGGTCTCCGGAATGCTTGTTGTACGGAGTATCCTCTGACAGTTATCTAAGAAACCCTGAGCATCGTCACCCTCTGAAGAACTAAAAGATAGAGGCTGGAGTCTCCCAAACCTCTCTAGTCTACGCTGCTCATCCTCGTGCATAACAGAAACCATATAGTCTTGAGCAGCTGCAACCGGCTGGGCGGGTGGTGCCCACAGTGTCTGGAGCCCCTGAACAACCTGCTAGGGTGTGCGAGCGATGGGAATCTGACTGCCTCGCCCGGCCTAAGAAGTGGCTGTGGCCGTAGAAATAAAGACCGCCTGAGCAAGGCCAATATGCACCGACAGAATCTGAGATAGGGCCTTCTAAAGGCGAGGAATCAGAATGGGCATATATGGTGCCTGAGCTGGTCCCGCTGGGACATCTATAATTTGCACCTGGTCCAGATCTGGAGCAACTGGAGGGTCTGCATGTACTGTGCCGGCTGCTGTGTGAGGTGCACCTCTACCCCTACCACGGTTTCGACCGCGCCCTCGGCCTCTCGTGACCCTTGTTGGTGGTACTGGTGGTTGGTCCTCCTGATCGATAGCGCGAGTCCTGACCATCTGTGAGAGAATGAAATAATAGAAGTTTAGTTACCAGAATCAACAGATTATACAGCCTCACGAAGATAAGTATACATGTCTCGTGAGACCTATGTAACCTAGACTATGATACCAACTTGTCACGACCTAAAACCTACTTTGTTGTGATGGCGCCTAGCGTGAAACTAGGCAAGCCTAAATCCAACATATTTCTTCATTACAATAAAACATCTTTTAAATTTTTACAGTGGAAAGGTTTAACATTAATAACAGCCCATTTAAACACAAATACCAAAAATATGACACAACTATCCCAATAATCGGGATATCGTTGAGTACATGAGCATCTAATAGATGGACATAGTCCTTAAAATGTCTATAGAATTAAACTCAGAGTACAATAAGTTACGGAAGAGAATATCAAGGTTCGCGAACGTCGTGCAGCTACCTCAATAGTCCCTGACTCCAATGTAGAAAATCAGCAGCCGCTGCCGTGCAAAGAAATGCCTAGATCTGCACACAAGGTGCAGGGACTAACGTGAGTACACCAACTCAATAATTAATAGGTACAAACTATGGAGACCAGTGATGAACTCAAACGATGCAAAATAACATGAAATAAATCTACGGAAACATAGAAATGCTTTTAAAACAATTTAGGCAATTCATAACTGGAAGTAAAGAAATGCCGAACAGTTTATTGGAGATAACTCTACTATCACTACATGCTTATGAATATACTGGAAAATAAATATCATGCCCACGACCTTGAGTTAGTAGCTATTTTTCATGCCTTGAAGATTTGGCGGCAATATTTTTATAGTGTCCCTTATGAAATCTACACTGATCACTAGAGTTTGAAGCATTTGTTCAAATAGGAGGATCTTACTTTGCGTTAGTGGAGGTGGTTGGAGCTGCTTAAGGATTATGATATAACCATTTTTTACCATCTCGGGAAGGCCAATGTGGCGGCAGATGCCTTGAGTCGCCGGGCAGAGAGTTTGGGGAGCTTAGCATATCTACTAGCAGCACAGAGGTCATTGGCGAGGGATGAATAGGCCTTAGCCAACCAGTTTGTTATATTGAATATTTCTGAGCCGAGGTGAGTGTTGGCTTATGTGGTCTCTCGGTCTTTTCTTTATGATCATATCAGGGAGCGTCAGTATGATGACCCCTATCTGCTTGTCCTTAAGAACACGATCCAGCACGGAGATGCTAAGGAGGTCACTATTGGGGATGATGGTGAATTGATGATGCAGGCAAGCTATGTGTGCCCAATGTGGAGGTTTGCATGAGTTGATTCTCCAGGGGGCTCAAAGTTTGCGCTATTCCATTCATTCGAGTGTCGCAAAGATGTATCAGGACTTGAGGAAGAATTACTGGTGGAGGAGAATAAAGAGGAACATAGGGGAGTATGTAGCTCGGTGTCTAAATTGCCAGTGGGTACAATATGAGCATCAGTGTCTAGATGGATTGTTTCAAAAATTAGAGATTCCAGAGTGGAAATGGGAGCGGATCACTATGGAATTCGTTGTTGGGCTTCCACAGACTCAACGGAAGTTTGATGTAGTTTGGGTTGATTGTGGATATGCTGAACACGTCAACTCATTTCTTTCCGGTAATGACTACGTATTCTTCTGACTAGCTAGCCTGGGCTTATATTTGTGAGATCATTAGGCTTCATGGTGTACCGGTATCCATCATCTCTTACGGGGGTACGTAGTTTACGTTATGATTCTGGAGGGCTGTAGAACATAAGTTGGATACCCTAGTTGATCTGAGCATATCATTTCACCCTCAGACGAACGGACAGTCCGAGCGCACTATTTATATATTAGAGTTTATGCTCCGTGCGTGTGATATGGAGTTTGGAGGTTCGTGGGATTCGTTTTTGCCACTTGCGGAGTTTACCTACAACAACACTTATTAGTCGAGCATCCAGATGGAACCGTATGAGGCTCTGCTTGGTAGGCAGTGTCGGTCTCCAGTGGGTTGGTTTGAGCTGGGCGAGGCTAGGTTATTCGGTACAGACTTGGTTAAGGATGCTCTGGAGAAAGGTTAAGGTGATTCAACATCGACTTCGCACAGCCTAGTCCAGATAGAATATTTGTGCAGATCGGAAGGTTCATGCTGTTTAATTCATGGTTGGAGAGCACGTTCTGATCCGCATGTCACCCACGAAGTGTGTTATAAGGTTCCAAAAGAAGGGCAAGTTGAGCTAAACATTTATCGGCCTATGCGAGGTGTTGCGACATGTTGGGGAGGTTGCTTGTGAGCATGGCTTGCCTCCCAATCTAGTAGGCGTTCATCTAGTATTCCATGTTACTATGCTCCATAAGTATCACGACGATCCGTCCCATGTGTTTTATTTCAGCTTAGTCCAGTTGGACAAGGATTTAACTTATGTTGAAGAGCCGGTGGCTATTTTGGACAGGAATGTTGGAAATATGAGGTCAAAGAATATTGTTTTTGTGAAGGTTCAGTGGAGGGGTCAGTCAGTCCAGGAGAAGACGTGGGAAATTGAGCGTGAGATGCGCTGCCGTTATCCTCATATTTTCACCGCTTCAGGCATTTCCCTATACTCGTTCGAGGACCAACGATTGTTTTAAGAAGGGGAGGATGTAACGACCCGGCGGGTAGTTTTGAGAGTAATATCACTAATACCTTGTTTACTTCTTCCCCCGTATCTTTTTCTACTTATTTGACTTGCCGAGAGGTTTTATTTGTGGTTTCGGAGTGTTTTGGGACACCTAGTCCCTAAAACAGAAGCTTAAGTTCTAGGATTTTGATCGTAGTTGGAATTGCGTGAAGATGACTCCTTAATGGAGTTTCGTCGGTATCATTCACTCCGTCGGGTGATTTGGACATAGGAGCATGTTCGGATTGTATTTTGGAGGTCCATAGCTAAATTAGGCTTGATGTGGAAAAAATTGATTTTCGGGAAGTTTGATCGGAGGTGGAATTTTTGATATCGGGGTCGTATTCCAATTTTGGAAGTTAGAGTAGGTCCAAAATTTCAATTATGACTTGTGTGCATAATCGAGGTTTATCGGACGTGGTTTGATAAGTTTCGGCATCATTAGTAGAAGTTTAAGGTTTCAAGTTCATTAAGTTTTGATTGGAGGGTGATTCGTGTTTTTTTTGTTGTTCGTTGTATTTTGAGGGCTCGACTAAGTTCATATGGTGTTTTAGGAATTGTAGGTATGTTTGGTTGAGGTTCCGGGGGCCTCGGGTTGATTTTGCGTGGTTAAAAGATCATTTTGGACTTGAGAGAGATTGCAGATTTTTTGGTTTTCCAGTTGCTAGTGTCCTTCTTCGTGTTTGCGAGGGGTGTTCCGCATCTGCGAAGAGGAACTGGAAGCAGGGGGAGATTTTTTCTTTGCGTTCGTCAAGTAGAGGCTGAATTTGCGAAGGTGTGTCCAGCAGTGCATGGCGAATGCATGAAGGGCATCGTGTTCGCGTAGAGGAAGTAGAGCGGCTGGGACCCTAAGGCTTTTTCATACGCATTCGCGTAGTGGAGAAAGCGTTCACAATGCAGCAGGCAATGGAAGCTACGCGTTCGTGAGAGGACACTCGCATTTGCGGTAGAGGAATTTTAACATTGACATTTTTGTTCAACGCGAACGTGAGGGCGTGGCCGCGTTCGCGAAGAAGGAATGCTTGTGCAATATTAAACATTTCAAAACAAGGGTTTAGCCATTTTTATGAAAATTGAGTTAGAGAGCTCAGAGTTGAACGAAATTTTGAGGGATTTTCAGAAGCATCGGTTGGGTAATGATTCTTCACTTGTTTTTGGTTATATCCCACTAATCTATCATTATTTCCATTATTTAACATCAGATTTGGGTTAAGGAAATTGGGGAAAATGGGAAAAGTTCTTCAACTAAATTTTTGGGGTTTTATTGAGATTCTGACATCGGATTTCAGTAATGTTGGTACGATTGAACTCATGAGTGAATGGGTGTTCATATTTTTTGGCTTTTACCCGATTTCGAGATGTGGGCCCAGTGAGGCGTTTTAGGGCAATTTTTGAATTTCTTATTAAAGTCTTCATTTCATTAATTAGCTTAGTCTATTATAGCTGTATGTATGATATGTAATTGTGTTTAGCTAGATTTGGGCTATTCGGAGTCGGATAACCGAGGGATGCATTCTTACATATTGATTTGAGCTTGGTTCGAGGTAAGTGGATTGCCTATCCTTATGTGGGGGAAATCCCCTTAGGAAATGGTACTGTTACGATATGTGAGCATCGTGTACGTGAGGTGACGAGTGTGTACACGGGCTATTTGTTGTAAAACTCGATATTTACTGAGTAGTAACATGTTTTCTTATTAGTTGATTTATACCCACATGTGTAATTATCATGTTTAGTCTAATATCACATGTCTACGTACTTTAATTGTACTTGATATCAGGGCTTCCTTCACCTTCTTTGGTCGAGGGTCTACAGGAACAATCTCCGTGCCCCTCTAGGGTAAGGGTAAAGCTGTGTACATCCTACCCTCCCCAGACCCCACTTGTGGGATTACACTGGGTGGTTGTTGTTGTTTTTGTTTGTTGTACGTCCTTTAACTGCTTATTTGTACTCTGTGCAGTATGCGTAGTTGATTTCATGCTTTTCCTTGATCTTTATTAGTCTTAACATTGTAATTCTTGCGGTTAACTTTTGTTTTTATTTGTTTGAGCTCTGTATTTACTTTTTTTGACTACGAGGTGGTTCCTCGGGAGTGCTCCCTGTACATATTTTGAGACTATGAGTCGGTTCCTCTGGAGTTCTCCATGCATGTTTACTTTTCAGACTACAAGGCAGTTCCTCGGGAGTTCTCCTTGCATTTTTACTTTTGATACTACGAGCCAGTACCTCTATAGTTCTCCTTGTATATTTACTTTTGATACTACGAGGCAGTACCTTGGGAGTTCTCCCTGTATATTTACTTTTGAGACTACGAGGCGGTACCCCGGGAGTTCTCCCTGCACATTTGTTTTTGTGACTACGAGGCGGTACCTTAGGAGATCTGTTTGCATATTTACTTTGGGACTACGAGACGGTATCTCGGGAGATCCCTTGCTTTTTATCCCTGCGTAGCGTACTACTATTTTGGTGTGTTTTCTTTTTGTTATGTTCCAGTCTTGTATTATATTGTACATTCTCCAGTTTTAATTATTATATACCAGTGGGTCTGACCTGACCTCGTCACTGCTCGACCGTGGTTAGGCTTGGCACTTACTTGGTACCGTTGTGGTGTACTCATGCTACTTTTTTCACATGTTTTCTGTGCAGATCCAGGTGCTCATTATATGCCACGTCATCTATGACTAGTGACAGTTTGGAGCTTCAGGGTATAGCTGCCCCGTCCGCAGACCTTAGAGTCCCCCTCTATTCTCCTCTATGTCAATTACCTTTTGTATTTCTTTTATTAGACTCTGGTGTATATAGATATTACTTCCTTCTGTAGCTTGTGACTTATGATGTTCTAGGTTTTCGGAACACTATGTATTTCTAGAGTATTGGTTATTGTACATGTCGAGCGGCATTTTCACCAGTTATTTAGTTATCTATTGGAGTTAGTTGTTAAGTTTTACTTTCATTTTTGTTATTTCCGCAATTTGTTAGGCTTACCTAGTCGTAGAGACTAGGTGCCGTCACGACGTTTTATGGAGGGAGTTTTTGGTCGTGACATTGAGATTGATGATACTCCTTTATGAAACTTAGAAGTTTTCATGTGTAAACTCGGCTGGTGAATTTTGTATCTGACACATGAAATAAGTTAAGCAAAAATCTAAAGGAAGTAATCAATAAATTAAATTGTCAGTAATTTAACTTGATTGGTTAATATCTGAATCTTAACACGGGGAGTTAAATAAGGTTCTATGGAAGAATTTTGAAATTGAACTAAGGGGTGCAATTATGATTTTTAGTGGAACAATTCGTATTTTAATATGGTAGGAATAAATTTCAAATTTCGAAATTAATTCAGTAATAGGAAGCCTTGTTAATAAAATTTTGTTACCCCTACTGTGCCTAAATAATTGGAAATAAAGGAAACCTTTTTGTTTACCCTTAAAATCGAATAACAATAAAACTTATAAGTGGTTTTAAGGATACGTGATTTCACCTAATACCAATTGATAAATACGATGAACAATAATAGAAATTAACAATAAAGTAAAGCAAACCAATGTTAAAATGTAGTTCAGCCCTCTAGCTAGAGTGCCCTCGAATTGACTGATACCGGAATAGTAATGTATAAAGCAAGCTGATGAACTAGAGAATTCTAGAGTGAAAAACTGCTGTATTGATTCGATATGCGAGAATAATGTGTGTTGCAAATGATTAGAACTCTCGTTTATATAGTAAAGGAATTCTATTTATGGTACAATTCTAATTACAAAAGGAAATCCCATGATTAGCTAAATAACCATTCCTGATTTGAATCGTTCTGAGATTCTCGTCATGATCTCCGAGCAGTCATGGATATCTCGCCTTCTGTTATTATGTTATATTCGGTCTTTCTCGATATCCAACTTTTTGTGTCTCAATTCTTAGTGGTCTCGATCTCTCCAGGTACTTGGAATCTTGAACGCAGTACCTTGTCCTTGTGCCTCGGTCTGATCTACTACTAGAGCGATCTATGATTCATCTCACTGGTCTCGGTCAATCAGTAAAATTGGGCAGGCCCGTTTTTAACCGTATACAAATAGTCCCCTCTTTTGTTGGAGTGTAATGACAAGAAACGAATTGAGCCTTCGATCTTTACCTCGGCCTATCATGACGTCATCTCCGTGACATAAGTGATAAAGTTGACCGAAACGTTCCGTTTGTACAGTTCCCTATGTTATTAATGTGTGTCAGTTGATGGTCGGCCACTAGCAACTTTGAACCATCGCCATGAAATCCATAAATAGGCCTCTTTTTCATTCTTTCAAACTTCTTTTGCTCTAACCTTCAAAGCTCTTTGCATATTTCAAGTTCTTTATCTGCAACTTTTCAAGTCTCACCGTTAACCTTTTCCTAAAATACCAAACTTCATCATCTTTATCTTTCTTTAACCTAAAAACAAAATGGCGAAAACATCAAAGACTGTGCCACTAAAGGAAGCCGCTTCATCCTCACAACCGGCTGGCGGGAAAACACCCGTGCAACCACGCCTCGAGGAAGGTATTCTTGGGGGTGCGTTATCGGCTCCAATTTCAAGATCGAGAAAACCTCGTCGGTCCCCGGTCGTTGCGAGCCAGTATCGAGATACATATGCTCGATACTTGAGACCTTCCTTAAAAAAGTGAAGAAGGATGGTAACTGCAAGAATAAAGAGGACGTGATACCGGCCCCTGAGGAAGATATTACAACCCACGTGGAAGGGATCTTGAGTGTTTACACCTACCCTTTAACATTGGGTCCCCTCGACCCAATCATCGTGGACTTCTACAAAAGTACTAGGTGAACCTCAGCAGATTCATTCCTCCTTCTGGAGGATCGTCATATTGCTCTGATATTTCTCGAGCAAAGTCGACGGGCTCCCTTCACCCTCGACCACCTCATCAGGTTATACAGCCCTCGACTTTACCGAGGTGGGTTAATAAAGCTCCAGCATCTAGCCACCAATGTTTTCATCTCTAGCAAAGACGAGGACAAGGACCGAGGCTGGATGGGTCGATTCGTCAGGGTGAAGATCTCGGGCCTGATTCCGGCTGGGAAGATGCCATTCCCCGAGATGTACAATATGCATTATTAGTTTCTATTTATTACTTTGCTTCTCCTCTTTCTCTTATCGATGTTCTTTTTTGATGTAGCCGTTTCTTGGATGCCTGGATACCATCCATATCCTTGAGAGATAGGTCAGGGATCTAGTCTCAAACTTGGTGTATGCTGAACATGCATGGCGCGACTTATCGAAAGGCCAATGGGAAGCAAAAATTTTGATAAGCCCCTTTCATGTATTTGATAATTTTGTTAAAACGTTCTTCCCATACTTAATTATTTACCTGGAGGTCTAGACAACGATGCAATCATGAGATCCCCATCTGGTGAGGAAGATATTTCAATTCCGGTCCCGAAGCCGGTGAAGGAGACAGAGTGAAAAAGGATCTCAACCTCGGAGGATCTAGAGCCTAAGAAAAGAGTGGCTCAAGAGCCAAAAACCGTCCCCCCTTCCTGCTGGCACATTTCGACTCCTAAAAGAACAAGAAGAAGAAGAAGAAGAGGAAGCCGACCGCTCCGGGCTGGTGGCCTAAGTAAAGATGAGCAGTGAGGATCAAAAGATCGTCGTGCCGGTAGGAGCCAAAAACATGCTGCCCTGAGCTTACGAGGCCTCGGAGGAGACTCCGGTAGAGTCCCCGAGTTGGAAAAGGTGAAGATGCCTAATCTCGAGGAAAAAAATAGCAGAATTGACCGTGGAGGTCAATCTTGAGGCTCCTCGAGATGAAAGAATGGACCAAGATACCCACGGAGAGGAAGACCCCTTCCATCGTAATTTTACCGGGATCGAGCATGTCGCCGGTCTGAGTGACTTGGAAATACCGAGGAAGGATCTTGGTGCGACCTCTTCGAGCTTCAAATTGACCAATCAGTTCTCGGCCCCTAGCGTCTGTCCCGGGACCAAACGGACAATTGTTATCTCTATCCCGGAGGATGCACGAATTTATGGCACCCCCATAGGTGTGGCCTATTATCTTTGGGGTATGGTCACGGAGAAAGACCATTCTCTAATGGACAAATTGGAGGCTTTGTGTCTTTTCAATGAGGCACAACAAGCCTTAAATCGGGTAAACCTTAACTTCCCTTATAGACATGATACTTGTGTTTTTCTTCTTTGTCTAATTTCATTATTTTATTTGTGTAGGCCTCGGTGTTTTATCATGAAGCATTTTCTAGGGCTCGAGTTGAGCTGAGTCGGTACAAGGCCGACATTCAAAGACTTGCGGAGGAGAGGAATGCCCTCAAACTTCTCAGTGGGCAGAAAGAAGAAAAGATCAAAGACCTCCGAGCTAAGTTATCCGTGACTCATAAAGAACAAACCGACCTGATTGAGCAGGTAATAAAAATCTTAGGTACTCATGGCATCTGTTCGGGAATGATGGCTAATAATTCAATCTCACAGGTCCAGTAGACGCTCGAGATAATCGAGCAGTTTCATGAAGAGGTCAATACGGTGAAGGCGGATAATTTGGGATGGATGCAAATTATGGACCGCCTTACCTCAGATAAGGAGATTTCTTGAGCCCAGCTGTCATCAGCTGAAAGTCAGCTTCAGGGCATGAAAGAGAAGAGCTTGGCACATGCCAAGAAAATGGAGGATGGCCACGGAGCACTCAAAGGCAAAATCTAAGGTTGAAAAGGCAAAGGCTGATGCGAAGGCGATACTGGCCGTCTAACAGTCTGATGCTGAAGTTACTCAAGCCCAAGCAATGAAAACTTCGAGGCTACCCTAAATCGAGCATATTGGGTTGCTGAGCTCGCCAAGTGCTAATCTCAGAGGGAAACCCTCGAAGAGATTGATTCTCGAGGCTTCGATCTTACCGATGAGATAAAAAAATACCAAAGGGCTCAAAGCTGATGCTAAGACACTGGCCTCATTCGATGATGATGACGCGGGGACCGAGAGTAGGGGGAGGGGCTCGATAGAGAAGAAGCTTCCCCCAAAGATGGTTAGGAACTTTAGGAGTTTTTCATTTTTGATCTTTTGTGTAGGATACTGATCGAAAATTGTAAATATCCTTTCATATATATAAATATCTCTTTTCTTTCCGAATTGTCTTTATTTCATTTTCTGCCTTATGAAAAAAAAATTTCATTTATGCCTTATGAAAATTTTGTTCATAAGTTCAAGGTTTAGGCATTTTGATCGAAGCTAGACTAGTGTAGTTTTTATAATCGAGTGAGTAATTGCTCGAACTCAAAGTAGGGTAACCCTTAGGTGTTATTTAAGCGAGGATGATTTCTCAAACTCAAAATAGAAAACGGCCCTTAGCCTTGTTTATTAGACCGATGTGGCCTTTCGTAAAAAATAATGGCTTTTTCCCCTTTTTGGATTAAAATGTTTATTGTTTAATCATAAAAAATTTGTTATGCCTTAGCATTAAATGATGAATCTATTCTATAGTTCGAACAATTTCGTACACATTAGGGTTTTCGAGGGTCGATATTATCAAAACCATTTGTAATTTTACCGGGGGTAGCCTCTTTAACAAGTTCATGAAAATATTTGAAGGCCTATTTTATCATGGAATTCGGACGTCTCCAAACCGTCTTAATTCAGCCGTAGCCTTTTACTTTGGATTTTCCTCTTCGGCTTATTTTTCCCATTTTATTTCGAGCTTGCTCGAAGTATGAGTCCCTAAGTGAGATAGTCCCCGCGTGGGATGGTCGTAGCCTATAAAATTGAGAATTTCCTTTTAAGGTCTTTTGAACTCGAGGTTTGGATAATTTGAACACGTCCATTTTTTTGTACGGCGGCCCCCGAGTGTGGGTTTAGTCTTTCAAACGTCAATTATGATCGGCCCTTAAACATGTTTACACAATAGATGAACGAATAAAAATTTTCCAAGGCATGAAATATTTGGCAAGGAAAAAATGCTTTTCTTAATAGATGATTATACATGCGTACATGCTTGATCTAAGGGCTCGAGTAACCTACACATGCATGACTCATTCGATCGTTTGGCCCTTAAATATTTACCTATTGAGATCCTATTGATAAGAAGTACATACCTTGCAACAAAGTTCATATTCGAGGGTGATTCCCCTAATATTAGAGGTTGATTGTAAAGAAGCCTCGGATACTGTTGAATTGCTCTAAGTTGTCACGAACAATGGTTTACTCGTTAAAAACCTTGCCGGAAAAACCCATTTGGGACCAAAACCGGTCTAATGGAAAAAGAGTGCTTTCAGACCTAAGTACTTTGAAGGATCAATCGACGTCCCGAATCGAACACCTGAAATTGGTTAACTTATAACATAAATGAAAAGGGAGAAGGTCATACCTTAACAGTAATATCGTTTGAGGAGTGATATGTTCCAATTTTTTGGTAGTTGCTCGTCGTTCATCGTGCCAAGATTATAGGATCATTTTCCGATGAATTCGAGGACCTGATATGGTCCCTCCCAGTTTGGGCCAAGTTTTCCTTCATTCGGGTTTCGAGTGTTGAGGGTGACTTTTCTCAAAACTAAGTTCCTTATTTTAAAGTGTTTAATATTGGCTCTTCGATTGTAATACCTTTCGATACGTTGTTTATGTGCGGTCATTCTAACGAGGGAGGCTTCTTATGTTTCATCTAGCAATTCAAGGCTTGTATTCATAGCCTCGCGATTTGACTCTTCTATTTCATACCAAAACATGAGGCTAGGTTTCCCCACTTCGATCGGGATCAGAGCTTCGACACCATAGAATAAAGAGAACAGTGTTGCCCCCGTACTGGATTTCGACGTCGTGTGGTACGCCCAAAGAACCTCGGGCAGTATATCTCTCTTTTTTCCATTAGCATCTATCAATATTTTCTTTAGATTTTGAATGATGGTCTTGTTTGTCGATTCGGCTTGTCCATTTCCGCTGGGATGATATGGTGTTGATAAAATCCTTTTAATCATGTGGTCCTCAAGAAATTTGGTCACTTTTCCACCGATGAATTTCTTCCCAGTGTCGCATAAAATCTAGGCAGGAATCTGGAATCGATATATAATGTGGTCCAAAATGAAGTCTATGACTTCCTTTTCTCTGACTTATTCGAAAGACTATTGTTCAACCCATTTGGAAAAATAATCAGTCATAAATAAATAAATTGAGCTTTACCTAGGGCCGATAGGAGAGGGATGACAACGTCCATGCCCATTTCATGAATGGCCATGGGGATAACACTGAATGAAAATTCTCCCCGAGCTGATAAATCATCGGGTGCATACCTTTGACATTTGTCACATTTCCGAACGAACTTCTTTCTGTCCTTGTCCTAATCAGGCAATAATACCCTGCTTTGATAACTTTGTGAACCAATGACTCGGAACCAGAATGATTTCCAAAAGTACCTTCGTGAATCTGCCCTAGGACGTAGTCGGTGTCTCTTGGTCCCAAGCATATTTCCAATGGTCCATCAAACATTCTCCTATACAGTGTTCCATCATCGACCAATGTGAAGCGTGCTCATTTTGTGTGTAGAGTCGTGGATTCCTTAGGATCCAATGAAAGCTTCCCATTCTTTATGTATTCGATATACTTATTCCTTCTATCCCAAGTGAGACTTGTAGAGTTTATTTTTACGTGGCCTTCTTCGATCACTGACCTCGAAAGTTGTACGACAGTCCCCGATACAAGTTCGTCATCTTCGACTGATGACCCCAAGTTTGCAAGGGCATCAGCCTTACTGTTTTGTTCCCGAGGTACGTGATGTAGGGTCCATTATTTAAATTAATGTAGAGCCACCTATAGTTTGTCCATGTACCTCTGCATTCGATCTTCTCGAACCTTGAAAGTTCTATTGACCTGGTTCACCACAAGTAGGGAGTCACATTTTCCCTCGATGAACTCTACTCCCAAACTCTTAGCTACCTCGAGACCTGCAATCATGGCCTCATACTCGGCCTCATTGTTAGTTAATTTCGATGTTTTGATACATTGTCTAATTGTATTGCTTGTGGGTGACTTCAAAATGATGCCTAGCCAGGACCCCTTCACGATCAAAGCGACGTCTATAAAAAGAGCGCATACCCTCAAAGATTTACCCGACTTAAGTAATAATTCCATTTCGACCTCGAGCAGGAGGGTTGGCGTGAAGTCGGCCACAAAGTATACCCAAATTTGAGACTTAATGGCTGTTCAAGGTTGATACTCAATATCATACCCACTGATTAGGACGGCCATTTTTCCAATCGACCCGAGAGTTTGGGCTAATTCAAAATATTGGGAAGGAGATATGTGGTCACTACACAAATTCGATGACACTGAAAATATGGTTTTAATTTCCTAGAGGCGATTATTAAAGCAAGCGCTAATTTTTCTAAGTGTGGGTATCGGGTCTCGGCCTCACCTAAGGTCCGACTAACATAGTATACAATAAATTGTGAACCTTTCTCTTCACAAAGTAGGACCCCACTTACCGCGATATCCGAGACATCTAAGTATAAGTAGATTTGCTCGTTCTCTTTCAGAGGGTGAAGAAGTGACGGGCTCGACATGTATCATTTTAGTTCTTTCAAAGCTTGTTGGCATTCTGGGGTCCATGAAGAATTTCTCTACTGCTTAAGTAGTGAGATGAACTGGTGACTTTTGTTTGAGGACCTCGAAATGAATCGGCCTAAGGCGGCTATGCGTCCTGATAACCTTTGCACAAACTTAACATTATCCACGACTGTGATATCTTCGATGGCCTTACTCTCAATCCCCCAATTTGATACCATGAAGCCGAGGAATTTCCCCGAGCCGACCCTCGATGTGCACTTCACCGGGTTAAGCTTCATGTTGAATTTTCTCATTATGTCAAAGATCTCCGACAAATGTTTCAAATGGTTCTCTCTTCACAGGGACTTAACTATCATATCATCAATATAAACTTCCATTCATTTTCCTATTTGTTCTTCGAACATTTGATTTACTAGGCGTTGGTAGGTCGCACCAGCATTTTTTTAGTCCGAACGACATTACGTTATAGCAATAGGTGACATACTTAGTGATAAACGAGGTATTTTCCTGGTCCTCTAGGTTCATTTGTATTTGACTGTACTCAGAGTAGGTGTCGAGAAACTGAGGATCTCATGGTCGGCCTTGGTATCAATTATACGATCGATATTTGGAAAAGAAAAAGATTCACTAGCTCATGCTTTGTTTAGGTCCTTATGGTCTACGCACATCCTATGTTTATTTCCCTTTTTAGGGACTAAGACTACATTTGCTAACCACTGGGGATATTTTCTTTCCCGAATGGACCCTATTTTGAAAACATAGGTTACCTCGTCCTTGACGAATGCTTGTTTAACCTCGGACTAGGGCCTTCTCTTTTGCTTTACTGGACGGAACTTCGGGTCTAAGCTCAATCGATGAGCAGTGATCTCTGGTGGGATCTCTTTCATATCAAGGTGGGACCAAGAAAAACAATCCATATTGTTTATAAGGAATTTAATGAGTGTTTCCCTGAGCTTAAGGGTTAACCCCGCGCTAAGGTATACCTTTCGTTCGGGCAAGTACTCGATCAGTATGACTTGTTTCAGCTCTTTGACCGTCGATTTTGCAACATCAGAGTCGCCAGGAATTATGAAAGATCGGGGGATCCAATGTTCGTTATCCTTGTTTGGCCATTTTCCTCCGATTGGGTCGAGGTTTGTACCTGTGGTTGCTATTTGGCCTGTTTCTTTCGTTTTGACTCTGATCCCTTTATTGATGAAATCGCTGATACCGGTATTACCTCATCTATCGCGAACATCTCTTGGTCAGCATTCTGTTCCCCACACACTATTTTTACTCCATCCGGTGTTGGGAATTTCATAACGTGGTGAAGGGTTGAAGGGATCGCACTCATGTTATCAATCCAGGGTCATCCGATCAGGGCGTTATATCTTATATCGCCGTCGATTACATGGAACTTTGTTTCTTGAATGGTCCCGACTACATTTACTAGAAAGATGATTTCACCTTCAGTAGTTTCACTTGCCATGCTGAAACTATTCAGGAATCAAGCTGGGGGTACAATCTGATCATGCAAGCAGAGTTGCTCCACAACCCTCGATTGAATAATGTTGGCCCGTCCTGGATCAATTAAAACACATTTAACCCTAATTTTATTCATAAGAATAGAGATTACCAGTGCATCATTATGGGGTTGTGAGATCCTTTCTTCTTCCTCGTTGCTGAAAGACAAGCCCCTTCAAGAACATAGCCTCGAGTTTGCTTTTCCCTAGTGATTGACACCTTGGTGCGTTTGAACATGGGTTCTTGCAGAAAATAGACCCCACTAACAATCACGTGAATCATGTGATGTGGTTCTTTTTGTTTGCATCCTTGCCTCTAAAGTGATTTTTTGCTCGGTCGCTCAAGAATTCTCAAAGGTGACCCTCGTTGAAAAGACGGGCTACCTCCTCCCTTAGTTGTTTGCAGTCTTCGGTTATATGACCACGAGTACCATGGTATTTGAATATTTGATTAGGGTTCATTTGCATCGAATCCGTTTGTAGGGGTCTAAGACATCTAGTATCCTTGATTCGGCCAATGGCTGATACAATACCTGAGGCGTTGATGCTGGAGTTATACTCTAATAGTCGTGGTGTTTCTGTATGTTCGACATGTTTATCGAAGATACTCTTACTCGTGGGCCCTCAAGAGCTCTGTCTTTGATGATTCCTTCCGTCATTTTGAATGAGGTTATGCACGAGACCTCTGTTTCTATGATCTGCGTCGCATGATTGATACCGATCTATGTTCGATTGGGATTCTCTGTCAATGTCCCTTTGAATTCTGCCGACGGGCTTGTTTGGATAAACAGAATCAGAAGGGGTTCCCAACTGATCGTCTTCGACCATGATCTTTGACTAGCTTCGATTATTCACATCAGCCGAGGTCACTGTTGGATATTATATTAAGTTCTGGTTTAGTTTTCATGATGCTACTGAACATCGTTCGATCAAACCTTGAGTAAAGTCTTGGACAAACCAATCATCAGTGAACGAGGTAGGTCTATGCGTTCCATATGGAACCGAGATACGAATTCCCTTGACATTTTGTTGTCTTTTTGCTTCACTTTGAATAGGTCCGACTTCCTAATCGCGACCTTTATTGCTCCGGCGTTCTCCTTGACGAAGGAATCTGCAAGCATGGCGGATGCATCAATAGGATTTGGTGGCAGGTTGTGGTACCATATCATCGCCCCTTTCGATAGAGTTTCTCAAATCTTCTTCAGCAGAACAGACTCAATCTCGTTGTCCTTTATGTCATTCCATTTTATCGCGCATGTATAGGAAGTGGCATGATCATTAGGGTGGGTGGTCCCATTATACTTGGGAATTTTTGGCATGCGGAATTTCTTCGGGATGGGATTCGGAGCCGCACTTGGAGAGAAAGGCTTTTGCACGAACTTCTTCAAATCCAAACCTTTAGAATCGGTGGTTCCCCTAGTATTTGGTTAACTAGGGAGTTGTATGTTTCTACCTTTTTGTCATTAGCCTTGATCTTCTATTCTCTTGATTCGATTCTCTTTGTGAACTCCTCAAGCGTTTTCATGAAGGTGGGGTCAGTGCCCGATTCCTTGGCGTTCGATCTCTCTGGTACTGGTTCGACACTGTGGGAAAAAACATCAACGTATACCAACTGATCAGGTGGTAGTGCGTATATAACGCCATAACCTTTTTCCATAACCCTTATACATATAATATGCGTGCTTATAACACCATATGGTCATAGGTCAATGTACATGTATAAATGAATGAAATGCATAAAAATTACTTTAATAAGATTTCTCGGAAGGTTATAAGATCAATATGCCTTTCAGATAACTTTATCAACTTACGTATTTTCCGAGACCCATGAACATATGGTAGAATATAGGACACATGGGGTATCAAGAATATAGGCACTTCTAGTTCTTCTACGAAAAGAGTCATTTATGAAAGTTGTGCATTAGCTCATTTCGTTTGTATCATATGGATCATGCCAAAAAGGAAAGAAGGGATAGCCTTAGCATACCTGAGTCGATTCTCTTCATGATCCTTCCAACACTCGTCAAAAGCGACAAAACATGTAACAGTGGATCGAAGTAGGAAACAATCCGTATGATATTCTTGAAAAATATTGTACCGTGCTCTCTTAGAATTGCATCTCACGCTGCTGTAGTATTATGAAATTTTCATATGAATTCATTTGAGAATTCATTTGTTAATTACCTCCATAATGATGTAGGAAGATGTCTTACAATTTTAGGGTGTGGGCCCCACTTTGTAAAACTTAGTTGGCCAAAGAATTCCCTAATTATGCCACCTATCTAATAAGCCAAAGAGTCACCATTAGCTAAGGCCCTTGACTACCACTATGGGGGGGGGGGGGAATAGGCTTATCCAAAATCTCACTTAAATAATTATCCACAACTTCAATTTAATTTTTTAACTCCCACTAAACATCAACAATTAACCAATTAACCATATAATTAATAATTATCCCAAATTACTTAGAATACTACTCACTTTTAACATTCTTTATACACCTAACTATCATGGTCATGTGATACCTTGTATGGCACTAGTCCATAAATATCAGGTATTATAACTTAGACAGTATTTTATCCAAAAATGTGAAACTTCGACAAAACTCTTTTTCTTCGATTTGCTTACCCTCTTACCTTCACGAATTTACTTATCACTTGTTTGAAATAGCATAATACTTATAACCTCAAAAATAATTTCATTCCCGAGCTTACGTCAATTAACTTACGACGAAACATTAACGTAAGAAAATGCGGGATGTAACATCTCATTTCTGATCTTATATAAATTTACTTATGACATACTTTCACGTAGAAAGACATGGAATGTAACATCATTCCCCCCTTTGGAACATTCGTCCTTAAATGTTGACTGACACACTTATCATTTTCATAACCTATGTCTTCTAAATACTTTAGTACTCTCCTTGCCATTTAAGAAACTATTTTTTGAATAAATTCAAAGGACAGGGCATTCCCCGCTTTAGGCCTCTTTCTCACACCATGACTTGTTGTCGGAATTCTTCTAATTTCATAACTATTTCTACCTTTTATCATGCAGTTTGTATGCTCTGACCTTGTAAGTGCGCCTACGCGACTCTTCTCTCCTTTTTCCTCCAGTTTTTATCCAATCTCTAGTCCTCACTTTGAAAATATATACAGATCTTGACATGATGTCCCTCTAGGCATCTATATGTATGTTGAAGTTCTTCGCTCGGGTTCTTTGTTGAACTTATATTACTATATCTTATTTCATAGACCCGGTTATCAATCTGTATGACTTTATTGCATATAGGTAGGTTATAGTATACCATAACTCTTACTTCGATTTATCATTACTGAGGTCTGCTACCAAACTCCAGGTTAATCTCGTTGCTTATCCTATATGTATAAATCTAAGTCCTTTAATGCTTCTTCAATTACTGTTGATCTTAATAATGATGGCCTAATCTCATCTCATACGTTGTAACTTTTATCCAGCCATTGTTGATTCACCTCAATGTTGATCCATAATTTACCACTGATAACTAGAAACCTCCTACGTAATACAATGCCACTAGGGCGTACGTCTCATTCGGGAACATCTAGTGTAATTAGAGTGATCCTCCTAAGGGTGATACTATACTTCCATAACCGTATTCTATAGCATCCCAATATGATTCACCTTACGTGGTTATTTTAAACTCGTACCATTCACGTTTAGTTTACCTTGTTCACCAGCCCATACTAATTTGTATTACCCTGGGGTCTAACTTTTCCTTCTAGTAATCATGTTAGAGTCACGAACTTTTTTTTGAAATGAGAATATGGCTTTATGGCCTATACTCTTTTGTTGTCTCAAGGCATGTCACCTCTCGTATTTTCCTTCATTTGACTATAGACTCTATAATACTGTCATTTTTTTATCTACCGTTGTCATCCATGTATCACATCTTAATCATAATGCTTCATTATCTCTCTTCTTATTTCCCTGCTAATATTTCTCTCTATCACTTTATTTTGAACACTTCAACAAGATATTCTTTCACTTTTAGCTCCCCTTTTCTCCATCCACTGGCTCTTCAGGTTGCCTAACATTCTCTCTCTACTAGGGACGAGAGCCATACTAAGAGAATATTTATCCCTTCCAGGATCCTAGTTCTTGTCTTTGTAATAATTTGTTTTTCAACATTCTAGTATTCATGTCTAGCTATACTATTATATAGTGCACCGCTTGAGTGTCTCACAAGGAGATCTATTAGATCATTTGCAATATACTTCAGAAATGTCAACTAACGCAAACAACCCACCCATTATTTTGGGTTACTTTAACCCCAGTTGGATCCTGATATCCCGTCCTTCTCTTAAACTATATTTGTTAGCTCCCACAGGGCATAACTGAGATGGGTGTGCCCAATTGTACATACATCTGTTACAGTTGAGGGTAACTAAAAAGGCTTATATTTCTCTACCTAATTGTGGATACTGATAATATTGATTAAATGGGTGCCTCATACCCTTCTTCACATTGCTTCTCTTACTTGTTGAAACTTTTATCTCCCTTCTAAATCTCTCATTTCTTTTCAACATAAGGGTATATAGACAGTCTTGCCTTAAGGCTCCTTATGAAGAAGATTACAAATCTTAATACACACATGTTCTGCTGAAGACCTCGCATTTACTCATCATAAGCATCATACAAAATCGAGTTCTTCTGACTCAACACTTCCACATCCACATGAAATCTCTTACCAACTGTCTTTCTGGATGTAGGTATCATTGTATTATTAATAAAATAGAGTTTAAGAGTTTTAATTCTTATAACTGAGCTCTACCACACGATCTAGAGTAAGAAGAAAGAGTGACAGTCCTAAATGCCCTGTAGCCTCCTACTTGGCATTGTTAGAAGATATCATTCAAATATTAGGAGAGAGCATTGGACAGTGGTTAAGCATATAATAAAGTACCCGAAAAGGACTAGGGATTAAATGCCAGTTTACCACTCGGATGATCTTATGCATATTGGGTACGCTAATTCGGTTGTCCAATAAGATATAGATTCTAGAAAGTCTACCTCAGGAAATGAGATTACTCTGGGGGGTGGAGCCGTAAGTTGGAGGAGCATCAAGAAAATTTGTGTTGTTGATTCTCCCATGTAAGCTGAATATGTGGCAGCCTCTGAGGCAGCTAAAGAGGCGGTTCGGCGCGGGAACTTCCTAAGAGAGTTAGGTATGGTTCCCTTGTAACAAGAGCAATAACATTTTGTTGTGATAATACTGGTGTGGTTGCAAATTTGAAGGCGCCATGAAGCCATAAAAGAGAAAAGCACATTAAGCGTGAATATTATTTAATTCGTGAGATAGTACAAAGAGGGATGTAGTAGTCACCAAGATTACGTCGGAGAACAACTTGTCGGACTCGTTTACTAAGTGCTTGCCAAATAAGACTTTTGATAGGCATGTAGACGTAATGGGTGTCATAATTGTAGATGCATAGTTATGAGTCCAAATGGGAGATTGTTAGGATATATTATAAACCATGCGTATTATTATAGTATTCTTTATGGAACAATTATTTATTCATTTATTCAGTTTAATAAAGTTTTATTTTAAATAGATCATGTATTTGTCTGTGTGTCCATTGTTTATATAGTAGATGATTTAGTGTATAAAGTTTATCTTATACACGGAAGATTAAATTATCGGTTCTTATAAGTTATAAAGCTTATTTTCACAATCTAATGATTGAATTGGACAGACCATCGGAATGGTTGTCTCACATGATTAAATATAATATGTCTTGATTATGGAAATGCTTTAATTCTGATTTCGTGTGCTAGTATATTTTGTATGTATTAAACAGATAATGTAAAGATAAGTATTTTATAATGACTTAACAAAATAATTTCTCTATCCAACTCAATGTACTTATATTCTGAATCTTGATATAATTATTGATAGTTGCGTGAGTCATTTATTATTTTGAGTTATTAAAATGCGAGACTCTTTCGTAGGTCAATAAGACTAGTAAATTTTGACAATAATGAAATACATTAGCATAGTAATATTTCGTTGATAGAATCCATATCTATGTTTTTTTAGATTGATGATACTCCTTTATGGAAACTTATAAGTTTCATGTGTAAATATGGCCGGTGGATTTTGTATCCGATACATGAAATAAGTTAAGCGAAATTCTAAAGGAAATAATCAATAAATTAAATTATTAGTAAACTATTTTGATTGGTTAGTATATGAATCCTAACATGAGGAGTTAAATAAGGTTTTATAGAAAGAAATTTTAAATTGAACCGAGGAGTGATTTTGCGATTTTTTAGTGGAATAATTTGTAATTTATTATGGTAGAAATAAATTTCTAATTTCAAAATTAATTCCATAATAGGAAGCCTTGTTAAATCAATTATGTGGTCCCTATATATATAAAAGCAAGATAATTTACATTCTCAATTAGCCAAGTGGCAAGTTATTAATAAGCCAAGTGGCAACCTATTAACAATACGCTTGGCAAGTTATTTCAACCCAATTTTATCGCCTCTTTTCTAGAAAAGTAGAAAATTTCCATTACTTATTTTCAACTAAACAAATAATGAAATACTAAAAATTACAGAAACTTGCCACATTATCAACAAAAGTACCGTCTTTGGTTGTAATGGCGAGCTTCTTATCTCTATCTTTTTTCTAAAAGCGTTCCCAATTCCAACCATGTTATATCACTTCATCATGGAAGATGAGAAGAAACTCGACCACAAGAAACATTTGGAGGGATTTTTGTCCTCAGATCGAACAAACAGGCTAACACCGCCTCATATCAGAATGTTTAATATCTAAAATTCAGAGATTTCTTATTGGAAAAGATTCACAATTTCCCAACAACTATTACATTTTATTGCCTCCAACAAATATCAAATTAGGGGTATGTTTGAGTAGATAAATTCAACCTTAATTTTAGATATAAACCATAAATTAGTTGCTTGGAATTCAAATTTCTTTTTGCCCAATTTAATGTGATAGATCACACATTTTCTGGCTCTTTTTATGGAAATATATTTTTCATTAAGTTAATTCATAAACTTAATGTCCCAAAATTAGTTAAGGAATAACACATTTCTGGCTCTTTTTAAGGAAATTTATTTTTCATAAATTTAATGCCCCTAAACACACATATTTTGTTTCTTATTGTAATGACCGGCCAGTCGTTCCGAGAGTTTTAGCCCATTTTCCCCTATTTATATTTCTTTAGGTGTTGTTCAGCTGTATTGCATTGTATCGGGTTGGTTTGTTCGGTTCGGAATGTGATTAAGGAGTTCGTGGTTGAGTTAAGCTCGAATTAGCGAAATTGGAAATTTCGCGATTTCTGGTCGGTAGTGGATGTGAGCATGTAATTTTTCCCCTATTAGATACTCCTACAAATTTGATAAATAATTCAATTTTTATGGATTTTTATTAAACCTAATTGTTTTTCGTGAATTATTTGCATTGTATGGTCATAAGTCATCTTTTAAAATTTATGATAATAACCAAATATTATAATTAAGTTTTTTAGTCTAAATTGCCTAATTCAATCATTTTATTATGAAAATTACAAATTTGTTCTTTAAATAATTATGAGTATTAAAACTAATAGTCTCACATTAATACTCATTGATTAAGCTATAATTGGATGAAATTAGGTCAAAATTAATTTTTATTAATTAGAATGATTTAATTAGTTTAATTACTTAACCTAAGTGTTCCCAAATACAAAAAATGGACCTGGACCAATGCGCCCAGGCCCAAACCCCTTTATCACTACCCTATATACTCCAGCCCAACCCAAACGTTGCCTGGTCCAAACCCCCGTCTCCTAAACGACCCCGTTTAAAGCCCTACTTCATCTCCAAACGTTAGATTTTCTTGATCCAGCGGCTCACAACCCCCCAGCCTTTAAGTATAAGATTGTTCCAATAAACACCCCCTACCCTCTCAAACTCAAAATCTAACACCCTCCCAAACACCCCCATGTCCGTCTCTCTCACTTATCTCTAAACACCAAACCCTAGCCGCCGCCCTCCGCCTGCTGGAAATCTCCTCTGGCGGCAGAGTTTCACCCAATCCGGACCAAATCTTCACCAGACACTCTCCTCCTCCTCCTCAGTCACCTCCCGTCGTTGATTCCACCAAAATCCCACCCAAAACCAATAGCTCTTGATGAGACCTATTGATTCATGTGGGTTTGGATCATTTCCAAACCTCGCCGGGATCCGGCCAAGCCCGACGACTTTATTTTTTCCGGCCAAATCCTTTTAAATGGGTATTCCCCCATTCCTATCTATTTCTTGCATGAATACGTTTTTTTAATCACTGTTTTTGTATCACTGTGTAATTTTTTGTTCATCATCTTTGTCCACTTGTTCCTGTTTATTCTTGTTCTTAGTTTAAACACCCAAATATATCTAGCTCGGGATTCTTTATCACTATTTTCATGTGATTTAACTATGGTGTAACCAAAATTAGTATTAGGTTCAGTTTATTTTCTTTACTGATTTTAGGCATCTATTTCTTATGAACTTTTTGTCAAAAAATGAGCATGAATGAACTAGTTGTTACATCCTTTAATTCATATGCTGAAATGTTGATATTGCATCTTCCTGTGAAAATGCAACAACTTTTGCTGCATTTTAGTCAGTTGTTTGATCATGTATTGCCTGAGGTCGTCATTTGATTTAGCCCTTGATTTTGTTGCCTATGTTAGTAGTCACAACTAGGTGTTAACTTCCAGTTAACCATGGGATAGCCTAATTTTGACTCTTAGTTTAGACTGGAATATTTAATTAACCTAAACAAACTAAGCCCTGCCTAGACCCAAGTAGAAGCTAAAGCAGGCCTTAATACAAAAAGATTAACTAAGTCTAAGAAATAAATTTAACTAACCTAAAGTAACTAATTAAACTAAAAACAATAAACCTTTGATAAAACAATGAAGGTTTAACTATTAGTTAATTAGATTAGAATGAAGTTGTTTATTGAGTAACAGTTAACATAGAATAAGACTCACCTAAAACCCAAAAATTGATTTAACTTAGTCGACTCCTTCAAACAAAATGAACTAGTTAACTTAACCAACTTCCTTTAATTATCCTAAGCCTAAAGACCTAAGTTAACTAACCTAAGTCTAATAGTCCCTTAAGTAATTAACTAAATCCTAAAATCTGTCTAAAATAATTAGCTTAAGATTAACTAACTAAAACAAATTAGTTAACCTAGGCTTATTAGTTAATTAAGTTTCTGATTTTAGGTAATTAAGTAAAATTCACCAAACTAAATCAGGTAACTTAAGAATTTAATTGATCAACTTACCTTAAGTAGCAAGCTAAACCTAGTTTGACTAATAGGAGCTTTAATTAATTAACTTAATTATTTAACCTAACCTTGGTTAAAAAAACAACTAGTAGTCACCTATTGGACCTAACTAGTGTTAGTTAACTATAGTTAAACAATAACACAAGTGAAATTTAACCTTGATTACCCAATGGTAAATTCAGGGACTCCAAGGGGTACAACACGTAATGTAGATTAGGAAATCAGATTTTTAAGGGTAGAAAGGTCTTTTCTAAGGCTGGAATGTTCTGGAAAAGGGAAGCTGTTCCAAAAGGATAGGGTGGACAGCTGTACATGTACCCTCTCCAGCCTAATGAATTAGGAATATACCAAAGGATATCCCATTCCCAAGTCTCAGATAAATAGATCCCCCTCCCTTTAGACAAGGAGGATTTTTTTTGGGAGACACTCTGAAAAACATTCTTTCAACCTCTCTTAGCTGCTAATACATTCTAAAAATACAGAAAGAATCAAAATATTTCTCATTCATAAGCAAAAATTTCAAAAAAAAAGGTATTGGTAGAAAAACAAAGAAAAAACTTATTTCCCTTGGAATCAATTTCATAAATACATGGTCTAGTTCTCAACTCCTGTTTTTTTTTTTAATTTAGACTCTGATTTTGGGAGTTTTAAGCATTCTTACTCAAGATTTCTGGATCAATTCTTGCTGGGCTACTGGGTTTTCTTTGGGTTTCTGTTTTCTACTGTTTATACTTGACCTTTATTTGGTCAAGTCTCTTCGATGTTTTTCTCTTAAAATGTATGTATCAGCTCATCTCTTCTTAATGAAATTTTTGGACTAGAATCCTCATTTTATGCTCACTGTATAAAACTGGTTGTTCTTGATAAATGAAGTTACTATTTCTGTTTTGTTAGATGTGACTGTGTAGATGTTTATTGGCATGATAATGACCCTTTGAGTGTGATAGGTAATGTCTTGATGTTAGTGTTTCTCTTGTTGGTGCATGATTGTTTGATTCAGATTATATTTATATAAATGTGATAAACACTCATAGTTCTATATTAGGAAACAAGCTGCATTAGGGTGTTGAATCTGACCTTCTCTATGGTCAGATTCTATCAATAAGAATACAGAAATATGCTTTCGATTGAGTCTCTTTGGTCAATAAAGAGATTCAGTAAGCAAGTCTCTAGATAGTTTAGGATATTGGCATTAGGGTAGATGAATATGATTTTTTAATAGTCAAATTCACCCCTTAGTAGTGCACAAACATTAGTATGGTTGGCTGAAGTTTACCCTTTTTAAAGGGTATAAAATATGTAATTAAGAAAGGCATTAGAGTGAGGAATCTGAACCTTTGAATTGTCAGATTCATCCTCTAAAATTCCTAAATAAGCAAGCCTCTATATGGTTTAGAATTATGTTAATTTAGCACTAGGGTAGATGAATTAGACTTCCTAATAGTCAAATTCACTCCATTGATAGTGCATAACAGTAGTTTAGCGTTGCTGAAAATTATCCGTCAAAGGATATAAGTGTGTAATGAGAAGGAGCTTTAGGAAAGTGAATTTGAAGTCAGAAAATAGTCGGATTCAGTTTTCAAAATTCCCATAGTAGTCAAAGTATTTGAATAAACGCTTGTTAAAATTTGTTGCTTAACATACAGATGACTGTTAAGAGTCTAAACAAAGTGATATCATTGGATTTGAATCTAACCCTTTCTATGGTTAGATTCAGTCCATAAAAAGGTATGAACATATTTTGTTCTCCTATGGCATCACTAAGGTTGAATCAAACTTCCTTTTATGGCTGGATTCATCTCACAAAATGCCCAAAGGTCTGTTGTTAATACTGTCCAAGTACTCAAATTTTGGACTTATAATCTTAGATTAACATTGAAAAATGCATGTTTAAGCCTTTGAAGGACATGTTTGCTAGCTTGCACAGGAGCAACAACTAGTTTTGTTTTCCCTTCTTTATTTTTCCTAATAATAAAAATCGGTATTATTATGGTTTAGGAGTAATGTAATAGCTTATCTACAGTCTTCCATATGCATTTCACGTTTTGTTTAGTTGTAAATATGGACTGAACTATATAAAATTTATGATCAGTTGTATTTTTCTTAAATCTGAAACGTTTATTACTATAGTAGTCATGGGCTAGACCTGCTAAGGTCACTCGAGCTGGGCCAGACTCGTGAACATGGACCAATCGAGCCTGATAGTGTTATGAATTTCAGGCTATGGGGCCTGGAATATTAGACCCATTAACTGTGTTAAACAATCTGTAGCCAGTCCGTTTCTCTTCTGTTGTCAATTAGCATGAGGTGTATTTTCATTTACGAAATCAACTATAAATTTCTCACTACTGAACACAAATGGTTTCAAATCGATTATCAAAAGATAGTATCTAAAATCCGGGTTTTTTCTTAGACTGTTCGCTCTAAATAAAAGCAACCATGGCTTAGTTCAGTTTTTAAGACAGTTTTGCCACAAACTTCAAGACAAAGTTCCATGTTGGATCCACGAGATATGTATAAATACTCTTGTTTAGTATATATGAGTAGATCAAATGGTAAAGAAATCTTGTACATGTAACATTATATTCACCATTCAAATTTTCTTTATTTATTACCATATAGATGCGAGATGTGTTAGCATGTTTGTTCTTAACTGTTTAGCTATTTGATTTCGAATCATGTCCAACTGACCTAATTAGGATGGCCTAAAGTGATACAATTTGGGGATTAAATGTGGTCATAGCCCAAAACTTGTTATCTTTAGGCTATTGAACATCATTTTAGGTAATCCTTAGGTAGAATGAACACCTTTACTTGGAAACTTGACAAAAATTGATCATTACCTCAAAATTACAATAAAATACACTCGGGAGTGGCAACTCATGCCCCTGACCCTTAACTCTAAACAACTAATAAAAATGCACATAGCAATCACGAGTGCATTTCATGTGACGTTTTTGCCACGTGCTAAAAAACAAAAAGTGTACGCCATCATAACTTGTTTAAGATAAATCAATAAACGTCCTAATCGATCTTAAAACTAAAACGCTCTTCCAAAAAATAGAAAACATAAAGAATGGTCGAACATTGCCTAAAATAGGCACTATAAAACCATCATGACCATAGTCTTGATCACGTAATCTACACTCGGGCTCGACAACTCATGTCCCTGTCTTCAACTTCAAAATTATAATTAAAATCACACGTTGTAATTACGGGTGCATTTTATGTGGCGCAGTTATAACGTGTCCAAAAACAAATAAGTGCACGCCATCGTGACTTGTTTCAAGATAAATCCATATATATTAAAAGCGACTAAAAATTTAAAAAAAAGGGTAAAAGCATAATAGGTTTTAAAATACGTAAATAATCATATAATTAGGCCAAATATTAATAGTTAAGAGACCGTTCTAGAACCATGGAACTCGGGAATGCCTAACACCTTCTCCCGGGTTAACAAAATTCCTTACTCGGATTTCTGGTTGCAGACAAAAATTAAAACAGAGTCAAATGTTCCTCGGTTTGGGATCTTCAAAACAAAATGGTGTCCCGGAACATCGTCAGAAAAACGGGTGGCGACTCTAAAATAATAAATAAATCCCAAAATCGAATAATGTCACTTTAATTGGAAAAACTCCCTTATTACCCCTTCATTAATTCGGGGGTAGTGGAAATAGGAGGTGTGACAGCTCTGGCGACTCTGCTGGGGACATCGAACCCAGAATCTCTGGTTCAGGGTTCAAGAATTCGAGCTTAGAATAAACTGTTTTATTTGGCTTTATTATCTGATTTTTACATGTTTAAACCTAACATGCTAAATGTCGATTTTTACCGCTTCGATATTATCTGAACTGTATATAAACTATGCTGAAACCCTTCTTCTCTCTGAGTCTTCTAAATCATCTGGGAAGTGTGCACTTCGTGTGACTTCTTTTCTGTTAGAGTCATATCCAAATTTTAGAACGAGGTACGGACAAGTTGCAAAGCCGGTGAAGCTTCTGTATTCCCGATACGCTGCCCTGACCTCGGCTCGAGTTGTCCACTCTGGTAAGCCTAGTCTAGAACAAAACCCCAGGTTCAAACCTAGTATAACACAGCCTCATGCCAGATCCCTAGTAGGAACGCTTATCTGCATCATGTGCTTTTGACTTAGGGGACTCAACACAGGGGTTGAGTCCGTCTAGGACATGTGTACCCGAAATGAAAGACTACCCTGATGCATCTTACTTGTTACATATGCATTTATTTGTTTCGGCTTGTGTGTTGACCGACTAAACAAAAAAAAATGAACAGAAAAACCAAGAGTGAGGTAGAATAAGAATTCACCCTGTTTTGAAAATCCTCGTGTTTATCCCGAAACTCTGCCAAAATAACTGAAAAACTAAAACAAAATGAGCGGATGTATATTTTTAATCAGTCAGGATTTTTCCGAACTACGCATTGTTTCATTCTCACGGGTGTGGGATACATAGGCAACCCTCATCGGGTCCAACTCCATTTTTTCAAAATCAAAAGGATATAGTCCTAAATAAAATTAGGTGACGCCATTATAGCGGGATCGCCCAAGTGGGGCGCCGGAAGGTCTTTTTGCAAAAGTGGCCGCATGTGTTTTGTCTTTAAATTTCAACCCAATTCGTGAACACAACCTTCAAAAACATCCTACCCGAAGTATTAAAGGGCCGTGTTCGCAAAGATGGTCCATTTTTCTTTATTACAAAACCCTTTGCAGGATGAATACAGTTGAAAGCATTTCCTTCAGGGAAGTCGAGGAAATCCTTCTAGGACTTCATATGTGGTGGAGCAACTTGGGGGAAGCTAGTAGAAAGTCTGTTATGAAAACTTTAGGGGGACTTACTGGTCTCTTAAAGATCAAGCCGAGGTTGGACGTCGTCGAGGCTCTAGTACCGTTTTGGGATCCCGCCCACAACGTGTTCCACTTTTCAGAATTTGAATTAACGCCCACGCTAGAGGAAATAGCAGGGTATGCTGGTCTCAATGCCAATCTTAGAAGTCGGTACCGAGTGGTACCCAAGGCGGTGACTCCCCGCAAGTTTTGGATCTGTTGAACATTAGTCGGGACATCCAAGACCCACACTTGTCCGAAGGTTTCTGCACTTTCTATTTTCTTTACAGACGTTAAGGAGATCCCCAGGGTTATGAGGCTAACAACACTAGTCTAACTCACAAAGATCAGGCTAAATGGGAAGCCCGCTGCGGGCTAGCTTTTGTGGTAGCATTCTTGGGCACCTTGATTTGCCCAAGAAGTGACGGATGCATAGACATCGGGCTTGTGGGAATAGCGGATTTCATGATGAAAAAGTGTAATGGCACCCTTATACCGATGGTCTTAGCCGAGATTTACCGTGCTCTGACAATTTACAAATCTGGGGGAATGTTCTTTAAGGGGTGCAACCTGCTCCTACAAATCTTGCTGATCGAGCACCTCTGTCACCGCCAAGGCTACAAATTTCCTAAGGGTACGGAAGCCTGGCACTCATAATTGAGTTCACTAACTGCCGACCAAATCGAGTGGACGTTCAGGTGGCTCCCTGTCAGCGAGGTTATCAATATGTCTGCTGAGGTTTGCTATCACCTGTTAATGGGCATGCGAAGCATTCAGCCATATGCCCCACACCGGGTCTTACGCCAGCTGCGGAGCCAACAGGGTGTTCCCTATGATGAGGATTTGAGCAAACAAGCCATTGAGTTATGCCCAAGAGCTGCATTTCCTGAAGGCAGGGTCCATCAAATTTGGAACGAGTGCAGGTTTTTAGAACCTCAAACTCGGGTGAGAGACTTAGCCAAACGGGAAGTGGATCCCACCTACACTTCTTGGTATAGCGTAAGAGGCAGGGAGCATCAAGAGCAAAGAAGACCCGCAAAGAAACCCCACGTACAACAATTCACCGAGCAAACTCAAGAGCATTGGGCTTGGTTAGAAAAAGAGAACAGCTACCGAGCCACCATAAGCAAGTTGGAGGCCCGGGTCAGGGAAATCAAGTTCGAAAACATTCTACATATTGCAACAATTAAAGGGGAGAAAAATAGATTAACCCAAGAAAATGAAGTTCTCCGGGCCCAGATACAGGAATTGAAAACAGCTGCTGAGAACCCAGAGAGAAGCAGAATTGATGAAAGGGTTATCAACAGCCTGAGGCATAAAATATGCAGCTATGTGAATGATTTAGACAGAGCTGAAGAAGAACTGGCCGAAGTTCGGGCAAGATTAACAAGAAGTGCAGAAGAAAGAACAGAGTTTGTCCAGATACTAAAAAGGAAATATGACCAGGAAGTCTTAGGCTTGAATGAAAAATTGGCCGCCCTCGAGAACGAAATGGCCAAATAGGCAAAAAGATTTAAGACAGAGAGGGAACAGTGCTATGCCATGATGGCTCAGTTAGAAAAAGAGTTGCAACAATGGCAAGAGCAGATTCACAAAGATGCCCAGACTTTAGAGGCGAGATCCCAGCAAATCGGGCGCCTACTTCAAGAAAAGGGTAACATCAGGCGAAGGGTCCAAGAGATAGCTGACTACATCGTCACCAGATGCCAGGAATGCGAAGATATGACTCAGACCACTTTCTTCTCAGCGTTTATGATCTTCGTCCACAAGATAATGGACGACCTTTACCACCTCCGGCAAGACATAGCACGCAGGCCCGTGGCAAGGCCGAATGATGCCCCACCGGACCCTGGAGAAACGGAAGCACTAATGTATTTTTGATGTTTTTCGAGTCTGTATTTCAGTTTTCTAGTCGTAGTCATGTCTTGAGTCCATAGTAGTTTTTATATTTTTAGAAAATATGTGTCGAGTCTGTTTTGCAAACTCTGTACTCCAAAAGTGGGCTACAAGTTTTCTACAATCAGAAGTGTTTTATTTAATGAATGAAAATTTTTAGAATGAAGCTTTTAGAAAAAATATGCATTTATGTCCTTTGGGTTTTGCTAGCATGAACTACGTGATGATCTGATTCACGCGACACCGTGATACGTAGGCAATCCATATAGGATTCGATCATAACCATAAGAAAGGAAGCCGAGCGAGGAATAAAAGAGCGGAAACAATAACAAAAGAAGGGCAAGAATGATAAAAAGAAAAACAAATCGAGAGATAAAGCCGGGATGAAGTACACAAGTGTTGCAAAAACATATAGAAAAGCATTTAAATTGATCAGGTGCATTGCATACCCCATACGTGGGATTGCCTACGTGATAAAGCATTTAGGTGGTTGGCTTGCAGTAACCTGGCTTCCCATCCTTACTTCACTAGATCAAAAGGGAACATAGAAATGACGTCTGAAAGGCACTTACCAATCGTCAACTCTTCCCTGGAAGACCTAACTCCAGCCATCCCAAAATCTTAGTCAGCAACAGCTGAAGAAAACAGGACTCTACGTGGCCGCGTGCTGGAAATGTGGGATGCATGGTCCAATGGTAGGTAACCACCCAGTACCATCTCGGGTTTCCCAGAGATAATCCCCAGGGCAGGCGGGACGTCCAACATCCCCATAAGCTACCCGGCCATGCCATTTGGATATCTAACTATGGCGGCTCACTATGCCGGAAGGCCTTCTGAGGTTTCCCCCAGGCTTTATTTTCTGGTGTGTCTTCCAACATTTTCACCGCACCACCAATCTCCGCCACAGCTCCACCAACTATCTCCGGGCCAAGTTTCCAGCCGCCAGCACTCACATTCCAAACACCATCCGTCTATCAGGATACCGCTCATGCCACTCCCAATTCATATCCCCAACAAACTCATCCTGAGGTCACTTTGGGAGAGGGTAAGATAATCCTCGAGCACGAAGAAATAACTCAAAAAATGAAGAATATTGAACAGGGCCTCAAAAATATACACGGGCTGAGCGGGCAGAAAAGTGTCTCGTATGAAGACTTAAGCATGTTCCCGCACGTCCATTTGCCTCTCGGGTTTAAAACCCCCATGTTCGAAAAATCTTGACGAGGATTGCATCAGAATAGTATATGGACCAGGATATATCCCGCTGGCACATATGGGATGACCTAGCACGAGACTTTGTCCGGCAGTTCGAATACAACGTGGACATCGCTCTCCATAGGAACTCACTATCAAATCTCAAAAAGAAACCCTCAGAGAGTTTCAGAGAGTACATCATCAAATGGCGCGAGCAGGCCTCCAGGTTCAAACCTCCGATGGATGAGGTTGAAATGGTCAGCGTCTTTCTACAAGCACAGGAAGCTGATTACTTCCAAAATATGATGCATGCCATGGGCAAACCATTCGCGGAAGCAATAAAAATTGGAGAAATGGTGGAGAATGGTCTAAAAACTGGTTGTATCCTGAGCCAACCTGCCATAAGAGCAACCTCTCAGGCCATCCAAAGCGGATCCGGTAGTGTAGCCAACAGGAAAAAGAAAGAAGAAGGGGCCATGATGAATTCCGATGTCAGGAAGACTCCACAATACCCACGTCCATTTCCCAAAGCTTCCCAACATTACTATCCTTACCAAGATGCAGCTTATGTTGCACCCCCTTTTCCCTATGCGGTAATGAACGCTCAGCCACATCCTAGGTTCCAACAACAATACAATCAGAATAGAACTCCACCTCCAAAAAATAACCATCGTCCCCCAGCTCCATATAATCCACGCCCTCCTCAAAACAACTACTCGTACAATGTATATCCCCGAGAACCACCAAGGAGACTTAATTTCACTCTCATCGAAAAGTCATTTTCCAGCCTCTTCCCAAAGTTGGTCCAGATGGGACTCCTGCAACCCGTACCTCCAAACGGGCAGAATCCTCAATCACCATCGTATAGACGGGGTACCAGTTGTGCTTACCATTCCGGAGCAGAAGGGCACAACACGGAGGATTGTTGGACCCTCGAAAGGGCCGTGGAAAGCCTTATAGAACAAAAGAAAGTTGTTTTAAGGGACGAAGAAGCTCCCAATGTGACGAACAATCCACTGCCCACTCACCATCATGGGCCTATCATCGGCATGATTTGTGAGGACCAGGATTTTGATCCGGCTCTAAAGGCCATCATCGCCATCGCATATGTCGAAAGAAAACCCAAGGCGGCACCCAAACCAGTCAAAGAGATGAAGAAGAGTAACCCCGTCCCGCAGGTCACAGAAAAGGCTGAGACCGGAACAAATAAGGGACCCTCTAAAAACAGTGTTCTTTACATCCCCAAGGCACACAGGAAGGAACAAAGTGTGTTGAGCCCTCCCAGAAGGTTACAATTCAACAAGGCAATAATGAATGGCCCAAAAATGTACGTGCCAAAAGGGACGTATGCGGCGCTGGGGGAAATAATTTCACCCATTTATTACTTAAGTAAGAAGTTCACAAGCTACGAAGCCAAGTATTATCAGTTAGAAAGGACTTGCTGCGCTCTAACTTGGGTTGCTCAGAATCTCTGACATTATTTATTGTCTTATACCACCTACCTCATCACGAGGCTAGATCCTTTGAAATACATATTCCAAAAGTCAATGCCCACCGGGAGATTAGCGAAATGGCAAATCTTGCTCACAGAATTTGATATTGTCTATGTCACTCACACAACTATGAAAGCTCAAGCATTGGCCGATCATCTAGCTAAAAATCCGGTTGATGATGAATACTACACCTTGAGCACTTATTTTCCGGATGAAGAAATCAACTCCGTCGAAGTAATATCGGAAGGCGCTGACACCTGGAAAATGTTCTTCGACGGAGCAGCCAATGCGAAAGGTATCGGGATAAGGGCAATCTTGATTTCACCCACAGGACAACACTACCCAGCCACGGCCCGCTTCCATTTCTTCTGCACAAACAATACTGCTGAATATGAAGCTTGTATAATGGGCATGAACATGGCCATTGAAATGGATGTAGAAGAGTTGTTGATCATGGGAGACTCCGACTTGATCATTAAGCAAGCTCAGGGAGAGTGGGAAACTCGGGATGTTAAACTCCTTCCCTACAGACAGTATGTGGAGAATCTTAGTAAACGATTTAAAGTCGTTGAGTTCAGATATATTCCTCGGTGCCACAATGAGTTAGCTGATGCGCTCGCCACCCTAGCTGCAATGCTGCCATATCCGGGTAATGTTCGCATAGACCCATTGGAGATCCAAATCAAGGAAAGACATGGTTATTGCAACACGGTCAAAGTAGAACCCGATGTCCAACCATGGTATCATGATATTAAAAGATTTTTAAAGACAAGAGAATATCCCGAGCAGTCCAACGGAGACCAAAAGAGAACCATCTGAAGGCTCGCTAGCAGTTTCTTCCTAAGTGGGGAAGTACTGTATAAAAGGACTCCCGATCTAAATCTGTTAAGATGTGTAGACGCCAAAGAAGCCGAAAGGATAACGGGCGAGGTCCATTCAAGAGTATGCGGCCCCCACATGAATGGGTACGTCCTCGCAAAGAAAATCTTACGGGCTGGATATTATTGGATGACCATGGATAAAGATTGTTTCGTTTTCGTCCGGAAGTGCCATAAGTGTCAAAATACATGGAGACCTAATCCACGCGCCACCTTCAGAACTGCATCATATGTCGGCACCCTGGCCGTTTGTTGCTTGGGGAATTGATGCGAGACTAAATTGCATAGTTTAACATGTGATATACCTTACATTTTATGTGCATTAATGATGAAATTACACTTGTTATGTGCTTAATGGAGTTTATTTCATGTGTAGGTGAATTGGAAATGGAAACGAAGCTAAAGGGATGCAAATACGTCAAAATACGCAAAAGGAGACGCCCGGGCGATAGCCGAGCGTTTGCCCCATAAAGCCTGCCCCCCTGGCGTTAGGGGGGCGTTTACCCCATAAGGCCTGGCCCCCCCCTGGCGTTAGGGGGGCGTTAGGGCCATAACGCCAGCCCCCCCTGGCGTTAGGGGGNATTTTCGGGATTAACAGTAGAGAAGAAGAAAATTCCATTGAAGAGCAAGAACAACGATTTCTACAATCTAGTATTTCTTACTTTATATTTCAATTATGCAATTGTTTGTAGTTTTGTTTCGTTTAAACATGAGTAGCTAAGTTTTTAATCTAGGGTTTTGGTAGAACCCGTTGGGGATGAATTTCTTTTGATATTAATATATTTTGGTTGATTATTCTCTATTTGTTCAACTACGTTCTTATTGTAGTTAATTGAATGGCCATCAATTAGCTGTGCCTATTTAGTATGTATCTACTCGAGAGAGAGTGCATATTTAGGTAATTGTTTGAACAACACCACTCCCAGAGTATAGACGAAAGTCATAACCGAGGGTTTAGAGGTTGGATTAGAGATAACGATACCTCGGGTGCAATCTAAAGTGAACTGTATTGCGATCTAGCTAGCGTAATTTGAGAGAATGCGTCTAGTAAATTATCATAATTACTNGAAGTATCGGAGAAAGAATTCACCAACGGGGGAAACCATAACCTTAGGTCTTTATTATCATTGTTTACATTAAATTGTTAGTTAATTGTTAGTCTATTATTTTGCTAGTACAATTAGTTAAACAGCACAAATTGATATTCAAAAGTCTTAAGAAAATTAATTAAACATTAGTTTAGTATTTTATAGACCCAATTGATACGTTCAATTCCTCGTGGGATCGACTTTGGGCTTAATACCCCAGATTTATATTTGCAACGCCCGTTTAGTCTTTATAGAAGACATAGTTGAGCGTGATCAGGAATGGATGTTATTTGGCTAATCGAGACAAGGGCCTCAAACGGGCACATATTCATTTTGGTTGATATCGACTATTTCACAAAATGGGTCGAGGTCGTCACGTTCAAAGTTGTCACTAAGAAAGTGGTGGTGGATTTCGTGCATGCCAATATCACCTGTCGTTTTGGTATCCCAAAAACTATTATTACCGACAACGCCGCGAATCTAAACAGTAACTTGGTGAGGGAGGTATGTGAACAGTTCCAGATAACACACCGCAACTCGACCCCTTACCAGCCCAAAGCAAATGGTGCCGTTTAAGCAGCAAACAAAAACATCAAGAAAATTCTCAGGAAAATGATTCAAACATCCAGGCAATGGCATGAAAAGTTGCCTTTTGCATTGTTGGGATATCGCACGATCGTGCGTACATCGGTTAGAGCTACCCCTTACCTATTGGTTTATGGCACTGAAGCCGTAATACCTGCTGAAGTCGAAATTCCTTCCCTTCGGGTTATTGTCGAAGATAAAGTTGAAGACTATGAGTGGGTCAAGACCCGACTTGAGAAATTAACTCTGATTGATGAGAAAATAATGGCCGCAGTGTGCCACGGACAAATATACCAGCAAAGAATGGCCCGTGCTTACAACAAGAAAGTGCGACCTAGGAAATTCGAAGTAAGGCAACTCGTATTAAGACATATCCTCCCACACCACGAAGAAGAGAATGGAAAATTCTCCCCAAACATGAAAGGTCCATAAATCATAAGGAAATTGCTACCAAAAGGAGCGTTATACCTGGGGGACATCAAAGGAAATGACCCTGAAACGGCTGTCAATGCAGATGCCGTCAAAAGGTACTATGTTTGATCCTCTATATATTTGCAATTGTTCTCCAGTTGGGTTGACGAAGGCTTTCATTCTCGCTACCCAAACATCATTAACCCTTTTGCAAACCATTTGAGCCGGTTACTCTTCTTTGATTACCCTCGTTGGAACCCGAAGGTGTTATTGATAAAAAAAAGAACAACAACAACAAAAGTTTCCTGAATTACGTTTGACTTGATTCCGAAAGGATATAGGCAGCCTCTCCGTAGGGTTCAGTCACACCAAAATAAAGATCCACATTTCCCCAAGAGTTTAAGCTGGGGGCAAGTGTTAAGATTCGGCAATGTGTCGCCGGAGGGGTTCCAAAGTTGTAATTCAATACAAATTCTTTGCGCCCAAAACCCTGTTCAAGTCCTTCCGATCAATTGGTAAACATGCTTATAGTTAGGGGATACAGTGTCGAATCTAGTGCAAGCAAATGAGAGAAACAAAATGAGAGAGTCTTATCGGTGAAAACCCACACGGGCACCGTGAGGCGACGGTAAGCAGAGAAATTAAAAATGAGAGAGTCTTGTTAGTGAAAACACGCATAGAGCACTACAAGGAGACGGTAAGAAGGTAAATGAGAGAGGTTAGTCGGTGAAAACCCGCAAAGGGCGCCACTAATCGAAAAGGATAATGGATCACTGATGTGGACACAGTCCGGGGCAAGGTTTCTCAATCTCGAGCTGATAGTTGTGATGAATTTCTTAGAGTCGGACGGTTTACACGGATCGGGCATCCAGTCCAATAGGGCATGTCATGTTCATTGAAACTCGCATGCACTCCACATAAGTCCTTCTTCCCTTTCCTCGAAAGGGTCACCTTTTGTTTAAATTCGTTGTCCATTCTGTCATTTATTTTTGTTTTTGGATCTCTTTCGGTCTAACTCTGTCCTGAAACTAAGGCATAGAAAAGATGGCAAGACTGATTTATAGGGCTCTTACTTGACACGGGTCAATATACAAAAGGCACCCATCCTTGTCAGGGGCATCGAGTCGATCCCGACTGGCCACGATGGCCGATGATTCAAACTCAAAACCTTGAAAGGAGGAAATCAAATTGAAGTGCCTATAAAGGCGATTGACGTTGAAAGGTTCAGCCCCGCGTGGCTAACCATCTTGGTAGGGTTTGAAAAGCCGAAATATTCCAAATGACCCAAAGTTATAGTTGGAAGAAAAGCCAATAAGGCAAAATAAAGTTGGAAAGGTTAAGTCCCACGCGACTAACCGTCGCAACAGAAGTTGAGGGGCTAAAACTCCCCCCCCAATACTCTGGAAATCCAAAATAAAAGCAAGTGAAAAGCTTACAAAGGCAAAGTAAAATTTGGGTCCCACGTAACCGATCGCCGTGGCGAAATCTGGAAAGCCAAGGCCCCCGGGATTAGAGATGAAACTCAATCCCCAGCAAGCAAACAAGCAAGCAAGTGGTTGAGATCTTCATCAAAAGAACTGAGATCAAGCAAATGAAAATCAAGGCTGCAAAACCAACCACCGTTTCAAACTAACAAATTGTTCTTTGTTTGAAAATAGGAAACAGGGGCAAAACGAACCGTGCAAAAAGCAGGTGCAATCAAAAGGAATTGCGCAAGAGCTAGAAGGAGCTCTACAACATTGACTCCAAAGAAAGTGAAGTTTCCTCCAAAAATCTTTTCCCGTATATATATAAAAAGAAGAAATGCAGTTGAATATGATGCAACCATAAAGTAGCATAGGGTCCTCAACCCCTAGCCAAACATTTTCCAACCAAGGATATCCTAGTTCTCAGTTTATGCCAACATAGGGTCCCGCATCCAAGCAGACACCGGCATAACCTGGTGATCTTTTCTTTTTCTAACAACAGCTTAACATGTTGATCACTCCCTTTTTCGGGCAACAGCATAACCTGTTGACCTTTCCAGACACCAGCATAACCTGGCGATCTTCCTGACAACAGCGTAATCTGTTGATCATTTCTAGACACTGGCATAACCCAGTGATCTCTTTTTCAGGCGACAACATGACTTGTTGACTTTTCCAGACACCAGCATAACCTGGTGATCTTCCTGACAACATCATAACCTATTGATGATTTCCAGACACTGGCATAACCCAGTGATCACTTTTTCAGGCGACATCATGACCTGTTGGCCTTTCCAGACACCAGCATAACCCGGTGATCGTTTCTTCTCCAGACACTAGCATCACCCCAGTGATCTCTTTTCCCCAGGCAATAGCATAACCTGTTGACCTCTCCAGACACTGGCATAACCTGGTGATCTTCCTGACAACAACACAAACTGTTGATCATCTTCAGGCACTGGCATAACCCAGTGATCTCTTTTTCAGGCAACATCATGACATGTTGACCTTTCCAGACACCGGCATAACCTGGTGATTTTTTTCTGACAACAACATAACCTGTTGATCACTCCTTTTTCAGGCAACATCATGACATGTTGACCTTTCCAGACACCGGCATAACCTGGTGATCTTTTTTCTTACAACAGCATAACCTGTTGATCACTCCCTTTTCCCCTGGGCAATAGCATAACCTGTCGACCTCTCCAGCCACCAGCATAACCCGGTGATCTTTTCTTCTTCCTGACAACAGCATAACCTGTTGATTATCTTCAGGCACTAGCATAACCCGGTGATCTCTTTTTCAGGCAAAAACATGACCTGTTGACCTTTCCAGACACCAGCATAATCTGGTGATGTTTTCTTCTCCAGACACTGGCATAACCCCAGTGATCTCTTTTCCCCAGGCAACTGCATAACCTGTTGACCTCTCCAGATAGTGGCATAATCTGGTGATATTCCTAACAACAGCATGACCTGATGATTATCGTCAGACACCTGCATAACCTGTTGATCTCTTCTTGATGACAGCATAACCTGTGGATCTTTTCCAACGTAGGGTCCCTAATCCCTAGTTGATTTCACCTTTTATACATAAGGTATCCACCCCTAGTCTACATTCACTCCGGGTACATAATTCCCGGCCTTTTATTGCTTTCAATAATAAAATAGCATAGAGCTTGTTACAATAACTCACGAAATTTTCCTAGTGAAAACTGGGGCAGAATATTTGGTTCGTTTGTTTTGATTTTTGTGCAGATTACGTTTCTAGAACATTGGAACTCGAGACGACCAAAGAATAAGTTTCGATCCAAAATAACAAAAAAAAGAGGAAAGAGAAGATTGAATCCAAAAGTGTATAAATGGGGAAGATGTGGACTATTCAGGACAAGATTGAAGTCATCCGTCCAGTATGTCCTGCTTTGATCCGAGGAACGACGAGACAAAACCAGCATCTACAATTAACAAGCACCAGGATCCAGGTCAGAGTCAGAAAAAGATCAAGACTCAAGACTGAGTCCTAGATAGGAATCTTGTATATTTAGCAGCTGATAGGTTTTAGTTAGTCCTTCGTTTTGTAGTTGGGTATAATAAGGAGATCAGCAGCAGTAACATCAACAACCGCAGCGAAACCACAGTTACTCGGTAGTCCCAGCTACCAAAACGTCCAGAACTACACTTACCTTATTTTTTTATAGCCCAGGATATGTAGGCAACCTTTGAAGTAGGGTTCGGTCAAACTATTAAAAAACGCTTCATGATGGAACATATAAATGGGTAAAAGTCGTTTATCGCTGCTCACTTTTTATTTGCCCGAAAACTCTTCGTATTTTCGATCAAAGAGGGGCAGCTGTGAGCATGTAATTTTCCCCCTATTAGATACTCCTACAAATTTGATAAATAATTCAATTTTTATGGAATTTTATTACACCTAATTGTTTTTGGTGAATTATTTGCACTGTGTGGTCATAAGTCATCTTTTAAAATTTCTAATAATAACAAAACATTTTAAAATTTTTATAATTAAGGTTTTTAGTGTAAATTGCCTAATTCAATAATTTTATTATGAAAATTACAAATTCGTTCTTTAAATAATTATGAGTATTAAAGTTAATAGTCTCACGTTAATTTACTCATTAATTAAGCTATAATTGGATGAAATTAGGTCAAAATTAATTTTTATTAATTAGAATGATTTAATTAGTTTAATTACTTAACCTAAGTGTTCCCAAAGACAAAAATTGGACCTGAGCCAATTCACCCAGGCCCAAATCCCCTTTCTCACTACCCAATACACTCCAGCCCAACCCAAACGTTGCCTGGTCCAAACCCCCGTCTCCTAAACGATCCCGTTTAAAGCCCTCCTTCATCTCCAACCGTTAGATCTTCTTGATCCAATGGCTCACAACCCCCCAGCCTTTAAGTATAAGACTGTTCCAATAAACACCCCCTACCCTATCAAATTCAAAGTATAACACCCTCCCAAACACCCACTTGTCCGTCTCCCTCACTTCTCTCTAAACACCAAACCCTAGCCGCCGCCCTCCGCCTGCCGAAAATCGCCTCCGGTGGCGGAGCATCACCCAATCCATACCAAATCTTCACCGGAAACTCTCCTCCTTCTCCTCAGTCACCTCCCGTCGTTGATTCCACCAACATCCCACCCAAAATCATCCGATCTTAGATCTAGGAAACCTGAAACCCTAAAACCCCATGTCAAGAACAACTAATGGTTCAAATCTACACGAGTCAATAGCTCTTGATGAGAGCTATTGATTCATGTGGGTTTGGATCATTTCCAAACCCTGCCGATATCCGGCCAAGCCCGGCGAATTTTTTTTTCCGGCTATATCCTTTTAAACGGGTATTCCCCCTTCCTATTTATTTCTTGCATGAATACGTTGGTTTAATCACTATTTTTGTATCACTGTGTGAGTTTTTGTTCATCATGTCTGTCCACTTGTTCCTGTTTATTCTTGTTCTTAGTTTAAACACCCAAATATATCTTGCTTAGGATTCTTTATCACTATTTTCGTGTGATTTAACTATGGTGTAACCAAGATTAGTATTAGGTTTCAGATTATTTTCTTTACTGATTTTTAGGCATCTATTGTTATCTTTTTGTCAAGAAATGAGCATGAATGAAATAGTTGTTACATCCTTGAATTAATATGTTGAAATGTTGATATTGCATCTTCCTGTGACAATGCAACAACCTTTGCTGCATTTTAGTCAGTTGTTTGATCATGTATTGCATGAGGTCGTCATTTGATTTAGCCCTTGATTTTGTTGCCTATGTTAGTTGTCACAACTAGGTGTTAACTTCCAATTAACCTTGGGATAGCCTAATTTCGACTCTTAGTTTAGACTGAAATATTTAATTAACCTAAAAAAACTAAGCCCTACCTAGACCCAAATAGAAGCTAAAGCAGGCCTTAATACAAGAAGATTAACTAAGTCTAAGAAATTAATTTAACAAACCTAAACTAATTAATTAATCTAAAATCAATTAACATTTGATAAAACAATGAAGGTTTAGCTATTAGTTAAATAGATTAGAATGAAGTTGTTTATTGACTAATAGTTAACATAGCATAAGACTCACCTAAAACCCAAGAATTGATTTAACTTAGTCGACTCCTTCAAACAAAATGAACTAGTTAACTTAACCAACTTCCTTTAATTATCCTAAGCCTAAAGACCTAAGTTAACTAACCTAAGTCTAATAGTCTCTTAAGTAATTAACTAAATCCTAAAACCTGTCTAAGATAATAAGTTTAAGATTAACTAACTAAAACAAATTAGTTGACATAGGCTTATTAGTTAATTAAGTTTCTGATTCTAGGTAATAAAGTAAAATTCACCAAAATAAATTAGTTAACTTAAGAATTGAATTGATCAACTTACCTTAAGTATCAAGCTAAACCCAGTTTGACCAATATGAGCTTTAATGAATTAACTTAATTATTTGACCTAACCTTGGTTAAAAAAAATAACTAGTAGTCACTGATGGGACCTAACTAGTGTTAGTTAACTATAGTTAAACAATAACCCAAGTGAGTTTTAACCTTGATTACCCAATGGTAAGTTCAGGGACTCCAAGGGGTACAACAGATAATGTAGATTAGGAAATCAGATTTTTAAGGGTAGAAAGGTCTTTTCTAAGGATGGAATATTCTGGAAAGGGGAAGCTGTCCCAAAATGATAAGGTGGACAGCTGTACATGTACGCTCTTCAGCCTAATGAATTAGGAATATACCAAAGGATATCCCATTCCCAAGTCTCATATAAATAGACCCCCTCCATTTAGACAAAGAGGATTTTTTTTGGCAGACACTCTGAAAAGCATTCTTTCAACCTCTCTTAGCTGCTAATACATTCTGAAACTACAGAAAGAATCAAAATATTTCTCATTCATAAACAAAAATTTCAAAAAAAAGGTATTGGTAGAAAAACAAAGAAAAATCTGATTTCCCTTCGAATCAAGTTCATAAATACATGGTCTAGTTCTCAACTCCTGTTTCTTTTACTTTAGACTCTGATTTTGGGAGTTTTAAGCATTCTTACTCAATATTTCTGGATCAATTCTTGCTGCGCTACTGGGTTTTCCTTGGGTTTCAGTTTGCTGCTGCTGATTTCTCTTCCTTCTTGTTGTTTATTGTTCATAGACCTTTATTTGGACAAGTCTCTTTGTTGTTTTTCAATTAAAAGGTATGTATCAGCTCATCTCTTCTTAATGAAATTTTTGGACTAGAATCCTCATTTTCTGCTCACTGTATAAAACTGGCTGTTCTGGATAAATGAAGTTACTGTTTCTGTCTTGTTAGATGTGACTGTGTAGATGTCTATTGGCATGATAATGACTCTACGAGTGTTATAGGTAATGTCTTGATGTTAGTGTTTCTCCTGTTGGTGCATGATTGTTTGCTTCAGATTATATGTATATAAATGTGATAAATACTCATAGTTCTATATTAGGAAACAAGCTGCATTAGGGTGTTGAATCTGACCTTCTCTATGGTCAGATTCTATCAATAAGAATGCAGAAATATGCTTTCGATTGAGTCTCTTTGGTTAATAAAGATATTCAATAAGCAAGTCTCTAGATAGTTTAGGATATTGGCAGTAGGGTTGGCTGAAGTTTACCCTTTTTTAAAGGGTATAAAATATGTAATTAAGAAAGGCATTAGAGTGAGGAATCTGAACCTTTGAATGATCAGATTCATCCTCTAAAAGGCCTAAATAAGCAAGCCTCTATATGGTTTGGAATTATGTTAAGTTAGCACTAGGGTAGATGTATCAGACTTCCTAATAGTCAAATTCACCCCATTGATAGTGCATAACGGTAGTTTAGCTTTGCTGAAAATTATCCGTCAAAGGATATAAGTGTTTAATGAGAAGGAGCTTTAGGAAAGTGAATTCGAAGTCACAAAATAGTCGGATTCGCTCCTCAAAATGCCCGTAGTAGTCAAAGTATTTGAATAAACGCTTGCTAAAATTTGTTGCATAACATAAAGATGACTGTTAAGAGTCTAAACAAATGATATCATTGGATTTGAATCTAACTCTTTCTATGGTTAGATTCAGTCCATAAAAAGGCATGAACATATTTTGTTCTCCTATGGCATTAATAAGGTTGAATCAAACTTCCTTTTATGGCTGGATTCATCTCACAAAATGCCCAAAGGTCTGTCGTTAATACTGTCCAAGTACTCAAACTTTGGACTTATAATTTTAGATTAACATTGAAAAATGCAGGTTTAAGCCTTTGAAGGACATGTTTGATGGCTTGCACAGGAACAACAACTAGTTTTATTTTCCCTTTTTTATTTTTCCTATTAGTAAAAATCGGTATTATTATGGTTTAGGAGTAATGTAATAGCATATCTGCAGACTTCTATATACATTTTCACCTTTTTTTTTAGTTGTAAATATGGACTGAACTATATAAAATTTATGATTAGCTGTATTTTTCTTAAATCTGAAACGTTTATTACTATAGTAGTCATGGGCCAGACCTTCTAAAGTCACCCGAGCTGGGCCAGACTCGTGAACATGGCCCAATCGAGCCTGATAGTGTCATGAATTTCAGGCTATGAGGCCTGGAATGTTAGACCAATTAGTTGTGTTAAACAATCTGTAACCAATCCTTTTCTCTTCTATTGCCAATTAGCATGAGGAGTATTTTCATTTATGAAATCCACTGTAAATTTCTCAGTACTGATCACAAATGGTTTTTAAATTGATTATCAAAAGATAGAATCTAAAATCCGGGTTTTTTCTTAGACTGTCTGCTCTAAATAAAAGCAACCATGGCTTACTTCAGTTTTAAGGTTGTTCTATCAAAAACTTTAAGACAAAGTTCCATGTTGGATCCATGAGCTATGTATAAATACTCTTGTTTAGTATATAGGAGTAGATCAAATGGTAACGAAATCTTGTACATGTAACATTATTTTCACAATTCAAATTTGCTTTATTTATTACCATATAGATGCGAGATGTGTTAGCATGTTTGTTCTTAACTGTTTAACTATTTGATTTCGAATCATGTCCAAATGACCTAATTGGGATGGCCTAAAGTGATACAATTTGGGGCTTAAATGTGGCCATAGCCCAAAACATGTTATCTTTAGGCTATTGAACATCATTTTAGGTAATCCTTAGGTAGAATGAACACCTTTATTTGGAAACTTGACAAAAATTGATCATTAACTCAAAATTACAATAAACTACACTTGAGAATGGCAACTCATTCCTCCGACCCTTAACTCTAAACAATTAATAAAAATGCACATCGCAATCACGGGTGCATTTCATGTGACGTTTTTGCCATGTGCTCAAAAACAACAAGTGTACGCCATCGTAACTTGTTTAAGATAAATCCATAAACGTCCTAATCGATCTTAAAACTAAAACGCTCTTCCAAAAAATAAAAAACATAAAGAATGATCGAACATTGCCTCAAATAGGCACTATAAAACTGTCATGACCATAGTCTTGATCACGTAATCTACACTCGGGCGCGACAACTCATGTCCCCGTCTTCAACTTCAAAATTATAATAAAAATCACACGTTGTAATTACGAGTGAATTTCATGTGGTGCAGTTATAATGTGTCCAAAAAAAAAATAAGTGCACGCCATCATGACTTGTTTCAAGATAAATCCATAAATATTAAAAGCGGCTAAAAATTAAAAAAAAGGCTAAAAGCATAATAGGTTTTAAAATACGTAAATAATCAGATAATTAGGCAAAATATTAATAGTCAAGAGACCGTGCTAGAACCATGGAACTCGGGAATGCCTAACACCTTCTCCCGGGTTAACAGAATTCCTTACTCGGATTTCTGGTCACAGACAAAAAATAAAACAGAGTCAAATTTTCCTCGGTTTGGGATCTTCAAAACAAAATGGTGTCCCGGAACATCGTCAAAAATCCGGGTGGCGACTCTGAAATAATAAATAAATCCCAAAATCGAATAATGTCACTTTAATTGGAAAAACTCCCTTATTACCCCTTCATTAATTCGGGGGTAGTGGAAATAGGATGTGTGACAGTGGAAAATTAGATATCGAGGACGGAATGGAATTTCGGAAGTTGGAATAGATTCGTAGTTTCATATTTGATATGTGTGCAAAGTTTGAGGATAATCGAATAAGTTTTGATTGGTTTCGGCGTTAGCTCTGGAATTTAGGAGTTTGGAGTTTTTATGGTTGAATCCGAGGTTGATTGGATGTTTTGGGTGTTATTTTGATGATTTTAGGCTTGGCTGAGTTTGAATGTTATTATGGGACGTGTTGGTGTGATTGGTTGAGGTCCTGAGAGCCTCGGGTGTGTTTCGAATAGTTATTGGATGAGTTACGTTAAAATAGTTGATGGTGTTGCCGGTGTTGGGGTTTCCGAAGTTGGGAGTGCGGATCACGCTGGAACTTCACGGTCAACGGAAGGATTCCGCGGGGGCGGTTAAGTTCTGTGGTCAGGCAGAGAGGGGCTGGCGCGGACAATGAAAATTTTGTCGCGACCGCAGGAGCTGAAGACTTTCGCAGCCGCGGTGGGAATTTCGCGAACCGCGGAGCAGCGAGCGCGGCGGCGGTGGATTTTTGCGGTCAGCGGATGAGGATCCGAGAGGTCCACTATAAATTCGAGGTTCAGGGTTGTATTTCTTATTTTGACCTAGAGAGCTTGGGCTTTGGCGGTTTTTCGAAGGAGTTCTAAGAAATTCATCTGGGTAAGTGACTCTAACTCGGATTTGGCTAAAACACATGAATATAGCATTGAATTCATCATTTGATTAGTGAATTGGGGTGAAACATGGGGGGAAATTGTGGAAACTTCATAAAATGGATTTTAGAGTTCAATGTCGATTCGAAGTCGAATTTTGATAAATTTGGTATGGTTGGACTCGTGAGTGAATGTGTTTCTTATTTTTGTAACTTTTCTCGGATTTCGAGGCGTGATCCCGGGGCCGGATTTTGGCCAATTTTGGGAATTTTGATCTAGATTGATAATTTTCATATGGGATTCATTCCTTAAGCATGTATTGATGATAATGCACTGATTTTGGGTAGGATCGGAGTATTTGGAGGTCGAATCTAGGGGCAAGAGCATCGAGGGCTAGAGTTTTGTCCGGTTTGAGGTAAGTAATAATTGTAAATCTAGTCCTGAGGGTATGAAACCCGGATTTTGTATCTTTTTACTATTTTGAGGTGACATACATGCTAGGTGACAGGCGTGTGGGCATGCACCGTTAGGGATTGTGACTTGGTCCATCCCGTAGCAACTGTAAAATTGCATATTTTGATTAAAGTTGTATAATAGTTATGTGTTTTAGAAAGAATTCTTGTAACTTGGGTTGAATGCCATATTTGGAGCCTTATACCAGTACTGTTGGGACCCTCAGGGGTATTTCATTACTATCCTCACATATTTTCAATTTGAAAGCTATCCTCGGTCATGATTTTTACTGTTTAATTCCGTTTCGTTACTCTATTTTGAAGCATATGAATGTTTGGGCAGAGTCCCCTATTTTTACTGAAACGCCCAAGTGGCTGGTGAGGTTTATGACTGAGTGAGGCCGAGGGCCTGCATTGTGAGGATATTTTATGGGATAGGGCTGCACGCCGCAACAGTTTTTATTATAGGCAGAGGGCCTATTGAAACTATATTTTTTGCGAGATGTTTGGACTTGAACACTGATTTGACATTATGATGTTTCACTCAGAGTATATGTTATGGAATTTATGTGACTTTATGCTCGTCACTTCCATTTAAACTTTATTTATGGTTGTTACTTACTGAATTGGCGTACCACATTACTTCCTGCACCTTGTGTGCAGATCCAGGTGTCACGGGTCGTTCGAGTGAGTGTTGATTTATCTACAGTTGATCACGGAGTTAGCAAGGTAGCTGCATAACGACAACAACCTTGATCTTCTCCCTCTTATCTTCCAGTAGTTATTACTTGTAACGACCCGACCGATCGTTTTGAGCTCTAGCATATCATTCAGTAGTTTGGGGTCATGAGCAGCTCCGTTTCAGGTATTATGACTATAGGCGTGGTCGGAACTGAATTTCTGGAAGTTTAGAGTTGATTTGGACGGAAAGTTCTCATTTCAGAAGCCTTAAGTTGGAGAAATGGACTAAGATTGGAATTTTGAGTAACCGACCTTCGAATTAGGATTAGAAGATTCATGCAGGTTCGTATGATGATTTTGGACTTGGGCGTATGTCCGGATCGGGTTTTGGATTACCCGGGAGCGTTTCAGCGTATATTGTGGAAGTCAGCATTTTTGAAGGAAATTCCTAAGTTTTGCTTGAAGCGCATTTCAGTGATATTGATGTCCGTTTGGGATTCCAACTCTGGGAATAGCTTCATATGGTGATTCTGGAGTTGGGAGCGCGATTGGAAGTGAATTCGGATGCTTGTAGGTCATTTTGAACTCATTTGGCTAAAAATAGGAATTTGAAGGTTTTTGGAGAAATCAGACCGAAAGTGGAAATTTTGATATCGGGGTCGGAATGTGACTCTGGAAGTTGGAGCAGGTCTGTAATGACGAATATGACTTGTGTGCAAAATCTGAGGTCAATCGGACGTGATTTGATAGGTTTCGGCATAGGATGTAGAAGCTGGAAATTTCTAAGTTCATAAAGTTGGGATTTGGGTGCAATTCGTGGTTTCGATGTTGTTTGATGTGATTTGAGTCCAGTAAGTCCACATTATTCTTTGGAATAGGTTGGTATAATTTGATAGGGTCCCGGGGGCCTCGGGTGGATTCCGGGTGGTTAACGGATCAATATTTGAAGTCAAGGAAAGCTGAAGTTCTTGGTGTCTGGTGCGACCGCACCTACGAGGCTTTGGATGCATGTGAGTACAATGGGGAGCATGTGCAATTATGGGCTGGAGTTGAGGAAGCCGTCGGTGCGGGAGATTGGTCGCACCTGCGGGAGCGCAGACGCGGAGGACGGATCGCATGTGCGGATATGAGGCTGGGCAGAATGTTTTAAAACCGTGAATTGTTGGCCATTTCTTCATTTCTTCTTTGGTTTGGTCGATTTTGGAGGGGCTTCAAGAGAAGGTTTTCATCAAGAATCACAACGTAAGTAACTCCTTCATGTTTCTAAGTTAAATACAAGGTTATCGCATGGAATTATACATGAAAATTGTGTAAAAATTTGGAAAATATTGAAGAAAACCTAGGAATGGTAATTTGGATTTTTAGCCACGAATTTGAGCATGGAATGTAGAGTAAATTGTATATTTGAACTAGTGGAGCTATGAGTAGATTATATCTTCGAGAAATTTCGAATTGCGGGCACGTGGGCCGAGGGCATTTTGGTCAATTCACCGAACGGAGTTGGGAAAGTATATAATTTTAATTTGTTGCAAGTATTATGATGAGTTTTCATTGCTTTGCCCGTTATTTGGTAGTTTTGAGGCGTTGTGCATCCCTTGGAGTCGCCGGAAGGGCTTGGAAGCCAATTATGGTACTTGGGAGCGAGGTAAGTCTCCCTTCTAACTTTGTGAGGGGGAATTGTCCGTCTAAGTGAACTAATTAAGTATGTGTTACTATCTGCGTGGGCTATGTACGCACGAGGTGACGGGAGTCCGTGCGTAGCTACTATTATGCCATGTCCGGATAGCCTAGAACCCACTAGCATGCCTGACTTGTTGTACCTGTGATCTTGTCTATAATATTAGACTGCTAATATAATCAAAATTGTAATTGAATGACTAAGGAAGATTAGAGTTTATTTTTCTAACCATCTAAAAAGAGAATTGATTTCATTCGCGAGCAATTGTATTTCCGGATAAGATTATATTATTAAACATTATGAAAACTTTGCAAATGAATTTCGAAAAAGGATTTAAATACTATTTCGTTGATTTTAAAAGAGAAGCCTGTCATTTACTTGAGTATTTATTTTGCCGATGTAGTCGGGGTGGACTGTTGATTGTGCATGACTGCATGTGACCTCTTCGCACTTTACATTCCACGAGCGGAGTTTTATTTCCCCCACTCTCATGGCAGTGGGTCGTACGCCACAACGAGATTGAAAGAAATATTATGGTTCGGGCCGTTCGACCCTCGGCAATGCACAGAGATTATTATTATGATGGCTCAGGCAGGGTGTCCTTATCCCGTATGCGCATGCTGAATTGTTAAATGTTTCCATGGTTTTTGAAGTGATAAGATATTTTGGGGGAAAATGAAGAAGTAATGGTCTAGTTAAGATATTTGGGGGAAAAAAAAGAAGAAATTTGTTTATTTAAGATATTTGGGGGAAAATGAGGAATTTGTAATTGTTAAATTTACTTCTAATATTTATTTGGATTTCAGTGCCTTATATATGTTTGCTGCTTTATTACCTATACATGCCTACCTTGTTCATCCTATGCTGTAAAATTTATTATTTGGACCTTAGTGAGTGTCTAATTCGACCTCTCGTCACTACCTCTCTGAGGTTAGGCGGACGACTTACTGAGTACACGTTATTTTTGTACTCATGCAACACTTACTGTGCATTTTTATTGCACATGTACTTTCATAGTGACATGGCTGGTTTGGAGACTTAGGCGAGCTGACAAAGTCTCACTCATACTATATTTATTTTTCATTTTTAATTCCTTGTCCAATTTGTATTTCGGACAAGCTTTGTGCTGATTGTATAAATTCTTAGAAATTGCTCATGTACTTGTGACACTGGGTTCTGCGATGTGTATATTTGCTAAAATGGAATATTTAAACCATCATATTTTCTTAGTGATTTTGTTTAGTTATTTTGTAATAAGTCAAACATAATGATTTCAAAAATGTTAAAACAGGAATTTATTTCAACTAGGTAATAATTGGCGTGCCTGGCGGTGGTGTCCGGGACCATCACAACCCTAGTAGGTTTTGGGTCGTGACAACATGGTATCAGAGCGCTAGGTTCCCGTAGGTCTCACGAGTCATGAGCAGGTCTTGTAGAGTCTTGCGTATTGGTACAGAGACGTCTGTACTTATCTTCGAGAGGCTACGGGGCTGTTAGGAGTACTTTCCTTCTTGATTCCTCATCATGCGATTTGATTCCTTTAAGGCTTATGCCTAAGTTTATTCCTACTCAATCTTACGCGTCGCGAAGCGCTTGCGAGGAATCAGGAATTTGAGGAATTGAAATGGTGCTACGGATGTAATTCGGGATGTTTCCATATGTAATTGCTTAGGGCTATTATTTCAGCTAAGTAGATGTGTTTCTGAGAGACTTAAGGCTATGCTCAGGTAGTGATGATGCTTGCGATTGGTTATCGTGCGATGTCGATATGATGATAGAATGCTTGCCCGTATGTTGGGGGTGATGAATGGTTTGAAGGGAGGTCTCCTCAGAGTGTGATTTCGAGATTTCGGTATTTTAGTTCCGGAAGAGCAAAGGCATTTAGATTCCTAATGGTTCGGTTAGGGTTGATAAAGTAGTAAGACTTGGTGTCTTCAAGTGAGGTGGGATATGCACTTGTTACGTGAAGTCGACATCATTGATCGAATGGAATGTGTTAAGTTTGTCGGTGCTATGGTTTCTTCGGTTGCGTGGGGTCAGAGTATTGGGAAGAAGTATTAAAGAATGCGGTTGGCAGAGACCGCGAGGTGCGGTGGTTCAGTACCAGGTAAGAGTTAATAATGAAGGCATCTAGAGAAAGGTGGTCTTCGGAGACTTTGAAGTCGTGGTGATCTGCTGGTTTAAGAGCTACAGAAAATGATCCTGAAGTGAGGCTAGGCGGTTGTTCCATTTCCAGGAGGCCAGTTGTAAGAAGCGGAAGTTGAGTAGTCACAAAGTGGGGGTGCGGCAGCATAGCTTGGAATTTGAAGCTATTGTTGCGCATTTAATTGATGTCCATGAGGATCGGACAGACAAGTAATGTTGACGAATGGGGACAGTCTTACAATGGGATATTGATGTTGTAGAGGGTGTGTTGTACGGCGTAATTGGAAGGTGTGAGTTGGTGATTTTCACGGGTGGGTTATCTCCTGTTAATAGGTTAGTAGTGGCATGATTGGCAGGTCTGTGTGAGGGGTTCTAGTGGCCATTCGGTAGGAGGCAAAATGTGTGAATGATGCTAGAAAATTTGAGTATTTAGGGAGTTCTAGCAAGAGAATTTGGAAGAATTGGACGGATTGGTTGAGCAAGATCGTGTTATCAGAGGAGAAAGGATCTCGACAGGGTCTAGAGTGGTGCAAGGAGTAGCTTCGGGATAAGTGAGGGAGTCCCACCATCAGCAGTTGGGTTGCAAGATTGTCTTCTTATGGGTTGCGGATTGTAGTCGTGACGACAAGTTATCACAGATAAGGGAAAGGAGTAGAATGGTGATTGTCTGTAGGATTTGATGAAGGTGTGCAAAAGATCGCCCTGTCACACCAGGGTTAGGCTTTGAAAGATTCAGAATTTATGCTTAAGGCATAGGCGAGTTGTAAGGATAGTGACTCGTTCACGTGTTTCATTGAAAGGGGTGTTTATGTGCTAGGAGAGCCTTGGAGTTGATTGTATTCGGGACCAGTCAGAGTGGGTAACTCTCAATAGCGGTCCTAGTGAATTCAAAAGTTAAGAATGCGGCGTTTAAGGGTTTCAGGCAGCAGTATGATCGAGAATCGAGCTTTTGCAGAGTAATTTCTTAGAAAGAGGAAGATGGTTAGAATGTTCTATGATATATTTCAGCGTGCAGGATAGTATTGGAGGAGTGAGAGAAGTAAACTTTAGGTCGTAGCAAGATTTTTAGGAGGGTATGAGACGGGTTGTGAGACTGAGCCAACATGGTCTCGTGAATCAAGGCCACTCGGGATGAGTGAGGATTGAGTTGCTATGAGTTGAATGGGGTTACTATTGTTTCTGAGGCAGTTAAGAATGATTAAAAGAAGATAGATTGATTAGCCATGGTGGGAATGGCACACGTACGACAGTGATCAATTCCTTCTATGTGAATAAGTTATGCATGTGATTTGTGCCGGTGTGTGCGGAGCTTGTGGGCCGTCGTAATGGATTTCATGTGGGTGCATTTGAGTGCTATAGCCTGTCAGGTGTAAGCGGATCCCGGTAGGGTTAAGGTGGTGTAGACTACTACATAACGATTTGCATGTTGGATGATTGTGAGAATTCGCTCGTGTGTTGAGATGGTACTCTTGAATTTAATAAAGTAAATGGTTTCTATATGATGAAGTGTTCACCCTATTGGTGGTTCAGAAGTTATGATGGAAGTCTTGCGCTACCTCATATTGGCATGTTAGAAGCGGTAAGTAGTATGTAACTGGGAGCGAGAATCGAGATTGCAGTTCGGTGTTGACGAGGATGTCATGAGCTCGGATGAGCAAGAAAAAGTGATTTGAAAGTTTAGAGTAAGCTAGTGTTATCTTCAGTGTGACCTTAGATCGATATTCAGTGATATATTTCCTTATGTGGGTTTTATGATGGGATCGGGTGGCACGCCGCCACGGGTATGCTATTTAGATCGGGTTGCATGCCGCAACAGTGTGATGATGAGAAGGGTTAATATATATTTATTTTTCTTATGTTTTACTTCCTCTTTTCTATGAAAAGTTCATATTAGTTGCGTGAGTTGAATAGTCCCTTCCTGAGTCATTTCTTATCTATCATGTTCGAGTTATGGCCTATTGGCGCGATATGGTATCATGTGAGGCTGTGAGTCATGTTTGGGGTGATTTGTTGTCTGAGCAGTTCATACTGGGTGAGACGAGATTATCGGATCAGGGATAAGTGCGATAAGGTTATGTGAAGTGCATATTAAAGAATAAATACCATTATTCAGGTCCATAATGAGGTGATGATTCTAGTCAAGATGAGATATTCAATGATTTGTAACTCTGCAGCTGGGTATGAATTTCTACACATCTCCTCCATTGTGGTTGTATCGTCAGCATTGTAGCAGGATGTATGTATATTTGTTATGAGGTGCATTGGGATCATCAGATTCGTGGATTTTTGGCTATTAAGGTTCACGGAGCGTCATTGTGGTTAGATGATGAATTTTGCGGGGCATGGTGCTAATTCAGCAAAAGTATGCATTCATGTTCTGGTATATCGTGTGGTGGATGATATGGTATTATATATTGGAACTAGGCCAGTCATAGAATTTCAAGTGTTGGAACTAGGTTTTGAGCTTATTACATAGATAAATGAAGAAACCTTCAGATTTGATCAAGCTAATGTGTTCAACTAGGTTGTGGTCGCACAGGGAGGTGCACGAGGTGTTACCAGTGATTTCAGATAACTCCAGAGCAGTTCTTAGCACGTTCGAGGATGAACATATGTTTAAGTGGGGGAGAATGTAACGACCCGATCGGTCATTTTGAGATCTAGCGCGTCGTTCAGCAGTTTTGGGTCATGACCAGCTCCGTTTCAGGTATTATAACTTGTAGTCATGGTGGGAACTGAATTTCAGGAAGTTTAGAGTTGAATTGGAAAGAAAATTCTCATTTCAGAAGACTTAAGTTGGAGAAATGGACTAAGATTGGAATTTTGAGTAAACGACCTCCGAATCAGGATTAGAAGGTTCCTGCAGGTTCGTATGATGATTTTGGACTTGGGCGTATGTCCGGATCGGGTTTTGGATTACCCGGGAGCATTTCAGCGTATATTGTGGAAGTCAGCATTTTTTAAGGAATTTCCTAAGTTTGGCTTGAAGCGCATTTTAGTGATATTGATGTTCGTTTGGGATTCCGAGTCTGGGAATAGCTTCGTATGGTAATTCTGAAGTTGGGAGCGTGATCGGAAGTGAATTCGGATGCATGTAGGTCATTTTGAAGTAATTTGGCTAAAGATAGGAATTTGAAGGTTTTGGAGAAATTCGACCGGAAGTGGAAATTTTGATATCGGGGTCGGAATGCGATTCCAAAAGTTGGAGGAGGTCCGTTTATGTCGAACATGACCTATGTGCAAACTTTTAGGTCAATCAGACATGATTTGATAGGTTTCGGCATCGGATGTAGAAGTTGGAAATTTCTAAGTTCATAAAGTTGAGATTTGGGTGTGATTCGTGGTTTCGATGTTGTTTGATGCGATTTGAGGCTTCGAGTAAGTCCGCATTATCTTTTGGAACAGGTTGGTATAATTGGACGGGGTCCTGCGGGTCTCAGGTGGTTAACGTATCAATATTTGAAGTTGAGAAAAGCTGAAGTTTCTGGTATCTGGTGCGATCGCACCTGTGAGGCTGTGGCCGCAGGTGCGGACAATGGGGGCGCAGGTGCGATTTTGAGCTGGAGCTGAGGAAGCCGAAGGTGCGGGAGATTGGTCGCACTTGCGGGAGCGCAGGTGCAGAGGAAGGATCGCAGGTGCGGAAATGAGGTTGGACATAATGTTTTAAAACCGTGAATTGTTGGCCATTTCTTCTTTTCTTCTTTGGTTTGGTCGATTTTGGAGGCGCTTCAAGAGAGGGTTTTCGTCAGGAATCACAAGGTAAGTAAATCCTTCATGTTTCTAAGTTAAATACAAGGTCATTTCATGGAATTATACATGAAAATTGTGGAAAAAATTTAAAAATATTGAAGAAAACCTAGAAATGGTAATTTGGATTTATAGCCACGAATTTGAGCATGGAATGTAGAGTAAATTGTATATTTGAACTAGTGGGTCTATCGGTAGATTATATCTTCGAGAAATTTCGGATTGTGGGCACGTGGGCGGAGGGTATTTTGGTCAATTCTCCGAGCGGAGTTGGGAAAGTATATAATTTGAATTTGTTGCAAGTATTAGGATGAATTTTCATTGCTTTGGCTGTATTTGGTAGTTTTGGGGCATTGTGCATCCATTGGAGTCGTCGGAAGGGCTTGGAAGCCGTTTATGGGACTTCGGAGCGAGGTAAGTCTCCTTTCTGACTTTGTGAGGGGGAATTGTCCCCCTAAGTGAACTAATTAAGTATGTGTTACTATCTGTGGGGGCTACGTACGCACGAGGTGACGGGAGTCCGTGCGTAGCTACTATTATGCCATGTCTGGATAGCCTAGGACCCACTAGCATGCCTTACCTATTGTATTTGTGATCTTGTCTGTAATATTACTACTAATATAATCGAAATTGGAATTGAATGACTAAGAAAGATTAGAGTTTATTTTCTTAATCATCTAAAAAGTGAATTAATTTCCTTCGCTGACAATTGTATTTCCGGATAAGGTTATATTATTAAACATTATAAAAACTTGGCAAGTGTATTTCGAAAAAGGATTTAAATACCATTTCGTGGTTTTTAAAAGAGAAACCTGTCATTTACTCGACTATTTGTTTTCCCGACGTAGTCGGGGTGGACTGTTGATTGTGCATGACTGCAGGTGACTGCTTCGCAATTTACATTCCGTGATCGGAGTGTTATTTCCCCCACTCTCATGGGAGTGGGCAGTACGCCACATCGAGATTGAAAGAAATATTATGGTTCGGGCCATTCGACCCTTGGCAGTGCACAAAAATGATTATTATGATGGCTCAGGCCAGTTATCCTTATCCCGTATGCGCATACTGAATTTTTATAGGTTTTCATGGTTTTTTGAAGTGATAAAATATTTGGGGGAAAATGAAGAAGTAATTGTCTAGTTAAGATATTTGGGGAAAAACAAAGAAGAAATTTGTTTAGTTAAGATATTCGGGGGAAAATGAGGAATTAGTAACTGTTTATTTACTTCTAGTATTTATTTGGATTTCAGTGCCTTATATATGTTTTCTACTTTAATACCTTTAAATGCCTACCTTGTTCATCCTATGCTGTTAAATTAATTATTTGGACCTTAGTGAGTGTCTAATTCGACTTCTCGTCACTACCTCTCAGAAGTTAGGCGGGCGACTTACTGAGTACACGTTGTTTTTGTACTCATGCTACAGTTGCTGTGCATTTTTATTGCACATGTACTTTCATAGTGACATGGATGGTTTGGAGACTCAGGCGAATTGCACCATCCGGAGGCGATCCGCAGCTGACAGAGTCTCCTTCATACTGTGTTTATTTTTCATTTTTATTTCCTTGTCCAATTTGTATTTCGGACAAGCTTTGTGCTGATTGTATAAATTCTTAGAAATATCTCATGTACTTGTGACACCGGGTTCTGCGATGTGTTTGGGATATATATGCTAAAATGGAATATTTAAACCATCGCATTTTATTAGTGGATTTTGTTTAGTTATAACGTAATAAGTCAAAGATAATGATTTCAAAAATGTTAAAACAGGAATTTATTTCAACTAATTAATAATTCTGGTGTCCGGTGCCACCACGACCCTAGTAGGTTTTGGGTCGTGACATTACTATTAGACTTATTTTTGTTTTCTTTTGGGACTTATTGGACCTAGCACTATCAGACATGTATTGTAGATGCTCATGACTAGTGGAACCCGATGTAGGGCTATATTTTTTTGCATATTTTCCCTTTGTTTTGGGTTTCTTCTGAAAAGATTATGATCAAATTGTTTGAAAGATAGATTTTTGAAATGAAATATTGTTTGTTTTGGGTAATGAGTCGGCTAGCCTAGTACAACGATAAGCGCCATCACGACATGGTAGTTTGGGTCGTGCCAAGTTGGTATCAGGGCCTAGGTTACACAGGTCTCACAAATCATGAGTAGGTTTAGTATAATCTTGCAGATCGGTATAGAGACGTCTATACTTATCTTCGAGAGACTACCGAACACTTAGGAAAAATCTCACATTCTTGAATTCTTGTTGTGCGAATCCATTAGTTCTAGTGACTAAACCTCTATTGTTTCATTCTCTCACAGATGGCGAGGACACGTGCTACCGGAAAAATTGACCAGCCACCAGTTGGGCCCGTGAGAGGCCGAGGTAGGGATAGGGGTACAGCCTACACAGTAGCCGGGGCAATACCTATGGACCCTCATATTATTCCAGATCAGGTCACAGTCGTAGATGCCTAGCGGGACCAGCCCAGGCACCTCCTGTGCCCATTGTGATTCCTGGCCTTTAAGAGGCCTTAGCCCAGATTCTATCAGTGTGCACTGGCCTGGCTGAGGCGGTCTCAGTTACTATGACCGAAACTACTTCTCATGCAAGGGGAGGCACTTAGACTCTTGTCGCTCGCACACCAGAGCAGGTTGTTCAGGGACTTCAGACACTAGGGGCACCTCCAGCTCAAGATTATGTGGTTCCAACCATGCCTGATGACGAAAAGCAGAGGTTGGAGAGACTTAGTAGACTTCAGCCTCCGACCTTCAGCGGTGCAGAGGGTGAGGATGCCCAGGGTTTCTTAGATAAGTGTTAGAGGATTCTCCGCACAATGGATATTATGGAAACCAGTGGGGTCTTGTTCACTACCTTCCAGTTCTCAGGAGTTTCCTTTACTTGGTAGGAGGCTTAGGAGAGGCGTAGGCCTGTTGGTGCAGCGCCCCTTACCTGGTAGCAGTTCTTCGCTCTCTTTTTGGAGAAGTATGAGTCACAGTCCCACAGAGAGGAGTTATGCAGGCAGTTCGAGCAGTTATGTCATGATGATATGACTATGACGCAGTATGAGATGAGAGTTTCGGAGCTAGTCCGACATGCTATTTGGTTGGTTCCTACAGACAGTGAGAGGGTTAGGAATTTTGTGGATGGCCACATATATCAGCTTCGGATTCTTATGACTAGAGAGAGGGTGTCTGGTGCTACTTTGAGGAGGTGGTTGACACCACCCGTGATATTGAGTCAGTTCGCCACCAGGAGCGAGTTGAGAGGGAGTCCAAGAGGCCCTAGGGATCTGGTAGTTATGGTGCTGTTCGTTCTGGAGGCCAGTTTTAGCACGACAGAGACCGTCCATTCAGGCATGCATAGTCAGCTCGCCTAGTTCACCGGGGTGCAACATCGGGTCATGGTTCTCATAGTTCTCATCAGGGCCACCCATCATTCAGCGCCCTCCCAGCACAGATTTTATACCATGCTCCATCAGCTCAGGGCTCCCCCATGCCAGGTTCTTCTGCTAGTTATCCTGGTGCTAGGGGTTCCCTTCAGTCCCAATCACCAGTCCTAGGGTGTTTTATCGACTGTCGGGAGTTTGGGCATATGTGGAGGCAGTGTCCTCGTCATCATGATGGTTTATCCTAGCAGGGGAGTCAGACCTCGACTTCCGCACCAGTTACTTCATCACCCGCCCAGCCAGCTAGGGGTGTGGGTCAGGCAGCTAGGGGCTACCCTAGAGGGGGAGGTTGATCCGGTGGTGGTCAAGCCTGTTTTTATGCGCTTCCTCAAGAGACTTCGTAGATCAGATCTTGCCACATTTTGATGGATCACCCCATCAGCAAGTCATAGTTGTTATGCAGCTGATAAAAGCTCACAAATTTCAAGGTATTTCAATTCTTTTGATGACATGGGATATTTATTTTATGTTAATTTTTTTGTGCTGAAACTAATGTTATATATAGGAAAATATTATGTGTGTAATATTTGCCATGCCTCAAAGCTCTGGATTAACCCGGATCTTCCTCAAGCTGTTGATTTAAGTCCAGGTTAGTTATTTGATAAATTAAGTTTATTTGGATACCAAAAATATTATTGTTTGTAGAACGCAGACTGGCAAGTGTGAATAAAGCTAACTCTTTCAGGATCAGTCAAATAACTTCTCAACATAGTTATTCTCTTTCTAATGAGCTGGGTACTGAAATTGTAGAACTTAAAACTAATATATCTTTTTAACAATCTGTGCATCGCTCGGTTACGTATACTAGCAGAAAATAAAAGAAACATTTCATTAGTGGAAGAAGAAAACCTAATAGGTGTTGAAAAAGGGGTTTAACCTTAAGAAACGTGGCTATATATACTCCATACAGGGTTGGCCGTTTTTGACACTGGTTTTACACGTTTTTCTTCCTTCGAATTTCCCCCACCTGAAATTATCTCTTTCCCGATATTATTTGGATAACGCGGTAGAAGAATGTGGAGGTTTTGCTAAGGTCGTACTCTTGCAACTCTGGAACTGGAGACTGAGATTAATTTGTTTTGTTCACGCTTCAAGAGGTAACTCGAATAATCTCGTATGTACTAATTGATTAATTCACACAAGAATATGATACTATAATTGCTTCCGTTGCAATATATAATCCAACAAACATTAGGTAGAAAAATCTAGCTAGGTGTACAAAAAGTTATATGTCTTGCCTTTAGTCCACATACATCTAAAAAAAATTGGGAAAACTAAACATTAAATAAAGAAATGAAGAATCTTAATTAAAAATAATAAAATCTCAATATTCAAATTTTCTCCTGCATTCTTTAATATTTTTCAACATCCTACAACTGAAAGAAGTCACGCAACCTACATTATTTGGAAAAATCAAAAAATCACTTTCTGAACTTTCAGACCATTTTCTATTTGATACAGTAAAAATTGATCACATACTTTACTAATTGTGTCAAACAAAATAGGATGCTTAAATTGAGATAGAAGATGTAACCAGTTATATTATTTGAGCGATGCTAAAGATTGCAGAGTAGTCAAGGATTAGAAGTTTTCACCTGCATCGTGTTTCCACACCAATTTCTACGTATATCAACATAGTACTCTCATGTAATAATAGGTTCATTTAGCTCAAATGAGATGGGCATCTATAAAGCATACATACTACATATGATACAAGCAGTAATTAACTACGCCAAACGGAACAAAGAGACGAATTGCTCTCAAGGTGTATCCCCAACCCTATGAAACTCAAAATACAACACCACATAAACCTCCAGACATTGATCAAGATAATTCCAAACACAACAATCTAGGGAATAAACCATCTTTCAAAGATATGCTAATGACCTCTAATCCAATGATCATTGCATCTGCTGTAAATCAATCCGACATGGAACTGTCAGAGACTGCCTCAGAAGAGAGAACGATCGATCATTCAATACTAGCTAACACACGAGGCATTAAATTCATCTCTTTAACAGAAGAGGATAGGCAGCGAATTTATAAGTCCTGGAAGAATTCTATCATTGTGAAGCTAGGGGGGTAACGTATGTTACACCACTACTTAAAGAAGAAAATTCAAGAATCATGGCGGCCAACAGAGGACTTCCAACTGATTGATCTTGGAAAAATATTACACAATTAAGTTCAAAAAAAAGGAAAATATGTATAAATCTATGCAGCAAGGGCCTTAGTTCATCAATGGTTACTTTCTTTCCATTACAATATGGAACCCAAATTTTGTGGCCACAAAAGACAAAGTAATTGCATCGGCAGTATGGATTAGGCTACCTCAATTGCCTACAGAATTTTGTGATGGGAAAATACTAGAAAAAAATGGGAATGCAATTGGACGCCTACTAAAAATTGATGTTTGTACATCCACCACGCTAAGGGGCTATTATGAAAGACTTTGTGTGGAACTTCCTCTAGAAATCCCAGTCCAATCCTTCCTATATGTTGGACACCATAAACAATACATTCAATATGAGGGAGAAAACTTCCTTTGCAAAAATTGTGGACGTCTTGGCCACACCGTAAGACAGTGCATTTATATTCCACATAACAACAAGGACAGTGCAGAGCCAACCAAAGAGCAACTAACAACAAAGGTAGATAACCCACAAGAGGAGTTGAAAACGGTGTCTTTCATCAAAGGAAGGAAACAAAGTTTAAGAGGTAATCAACAACCCATCAATAATGCAATCAAGAACATCAATGGCCCATGCATCTCGGTCAAATTGATCAATGCCAATACTGGTAAGTACATAGATACTCAAATATTATAATACAAGTCCAAGGATCATAAGGATCCTACATCTTCTATAGAAAAAAATGGTGCAAGAAATCTGGCCACCATGGGTATGGAAAAACCCAGCATTCCAATAAAAAATAATTTTTCTCTTTTGAATAGTGAGCAAATGATTCTAGAGGAAACCACTAATGAGGAAAAAATCAAAAAAATAAAAATTAAAGGTTGCCATGCGAATGAACAAATGTCCACTCTAAATGTAGACAATAACATGTTGGAAAATAACATGTCTTTTCCTAATAAAATAGAAAATAATTTCATGCAAAAAAATTCCCTAAATGACCAAACTAACCCCACTATTAATATTAATCCTACTGGTCCTATTAGTCAAGATAACCAACAAAATGGTAATAATACTTCTTTAACCAAAAATCATGAACAAAAACTTTCCTTAAGATTTGAGAATCCTCCCACCCTAAAGCATGCCATCCAAATGGCAGAGGAAGATGGCAACAATGCACAAATGTCATCCGACCTAGAACACGCAATGGATATTATATCCATGGAAGATCAGCCTATAAAACACAACATTGGGCACCCAAAAACCATGCAATTGGTTGCCCCAATTATTGCTCTATCACCCAATCCTCCCATACCACCAATAGCCCCATTCCCACGCCTGTTTTAGACTCCATAAGTATACATCCTTCTATTCAACATGCCTAGAATTCCATAAACCCTAAGAAGAAAGTACAAGCTCTTTCAAATTCCACGACAACACAGAATCCAAGCCATGGAGAATCTACCTTCATCCCCCCCACAACCAGAAAACCCACAGATCATTTATGCCCAACCTCCACAAGCATAGGACTACCAACTTGTCTCCTGGATGAAGATGGTCTTATGGGCCATGCATGCTTGTTCAATCTCCAAATAATGGTCAAGAGTCGATAATCATACATCAAAACACACAATACCTAGCCCAGTTGGTAACAGAGGGCATGAGGCTTGCCATGAACAACTATCTAAACCAAGTCTGGCTCAACAACATCCTCTAACCCCTAGCTCCTTCTGTGAACCTCCAATTGGTGCATGTAATGAGAAACCAATCGAATTTTCCACCACACTTTAACCCAATCTACCCACAGAATGCTCTCCTAGACATGCCATTTTTCTTGCCATAAACGTTAACCCAACTCAATCCCATATTCACGCCATCCGAGCATCCACAGCCAGCCCAGGAGCCATCAATCCCTCCACTTTACCAACAACCTCCACCACCACCTCACCAACCAGTCCAGGAGCAAGAACCAGTAGAAGCAGAAATGGAAGAGGAGGAGGAACCCCTCAATATACTCTTAGAAAGAGTCCTAGAATTCTCAAATCTTGACGGGTTAAAAGTGTTTCTCTTCACGGAGAGGCATGAGAAGAGGCATGTGTTCAGTTGCCCACCAGCATTATACAAATTCTCGATGGATATAAGACCACTCAGGACCCAATGGTGGGTACATAGCCATGATTCTAGTTACATCACTGAGAAGGAACCCAATCCCGGGGTAGTGAGACAGAATAGGGAACCGACAAACTCAAATCTTAATATCTCTATGAATCGTCCTACAAATTTCATCATTTGGAACATGAGTGGTGGAATTAATGAAAATTTCAGAAGGAATTTCAGGGAAATGATAGACACTCATAGGCCATGCATGGTAGCCTTGTTAGAGACTAGAATGGGAAACCACACTGAGTTGCTTAATGATTTTGGGTTTACGGAGATGATAGAGGTGCCGGTGGAAGGCCAAGCAGGAGGGTTAGTGGTGATGTATAACCATTAGGTTGTGACTGTCCAGAACTTCGTCCGTAGGGATAAGGAAATCAATGCAACAATAGAGGTAATACCTATTCGTAAGTCTTGGTTTTTTAGTACAATTTATGCAAATACTGATATGGTTAATAGAAATGTGATGTGGAAAAATATTGAAAATATAAGTAGGGCTTATAAAGGGCCTTGAATGGTAGGAGGATATTTTAACAATATTTTAGGCGCAAATGAAAATTTTGGTGGTAGCCCATAAATGACAATAGAGCCTAGTATCGTTGGTCAAAAATTAACAATTGCAAATTACTTTATCTTGGTTTTAAAGGATGAAAATATACTTGGTCTAATCATATGCATAAAGATAAGGGTCTTATAATTGAAAGACTTGATAAAGTATTAGGAAATGAGGAATGTGTAAATCTATTCCATAAATTCTCGATAATACACCTTCCTAAGACTCATTCGGATCATAATCCTATCCTAGTAGAATTAATCCCTAAAAATAGAATACTTCACAAACAACCCTTTAGACTTGAGACTTTGGTGTAAGCATCCAAAATTTCAATCGTTAATTAAAAATAATTGGTATAATTCTGACTACTTTAGTGCTAGAAAATTTTTTATAGACAGAGTTATGATTTGGAAGGAAAGAACTATTGGTGATATAATGTGTAGGAAAACAAAATTACTAGCACGACTTCAAGGCATTTAGAAATCCAGAAATTATGCCTATAGTAATTTCCTTCAAACCCTTGAAACTGATTTAAAAAGGGACTATAATGATTTGATTAATATTGAAGAGGATTATTGAAAAATAAGATCTAGGGTAATGTGGCTTAATGGGAGATGCCAACACAAAGTTCTTCCACATTTCTGCCTCTAATAGAAAAAAGAGAAACAAGATTAATTTCTTTAGAGATGATGCACGGAATTGGACCAATGAGCCTCAATTAGTTATATCACATGGCCTTAGTTATTTCACAAATATATTCACGACTTCACTCTACAAAACAAACTGGACTAGTCCACTAAAAAATAACTCTACAAATTGTCTTTTAAACATAAGTCCACTTGACACTCCTTTGCTTGATATTGAAATTAAAAGGGCTATTTTTTCTTTTAAACCTTTCAAAGCACTGGTTCCGGATGGCCTTCACCCTTTCTTTTTCCAAAAATACTGGAAAATTATAGGCCCTTCAGTTATAAATTTATGTCATAACATTTTTGAAAATCAGGAAATCCCCAAAGACATCAACAGAACCTATCTTCGCTTAATCCCAAAAATTCCAAACTCAAATAACATTAGGAAATTTAGAGACCAATTGGCCTTTGCAATACCATTTACAAATTAATTACAAAAAAGTCCTTGCAAATCTCCTTAAACCATTCCTTGAACAAATTACAAGTACTTTTCAAGCAAGCTTCATGAAAAATAGAAGAGCTTCTGATAATGCTATTCTTATTCAGGAACTAGTTTCCAACTTAAAGAGATTAAAAGAAAAATAAAGTCACATTCTCCATAAAATTGATCTGGAGAAAACTTTTCACCAATTAGAGTGGTCTTTTGTCCATCACACTTTAAAATATTTCAACTTTCCTCCAAAATTCACGAAACTGCTATTAAATTGTATATCAACAAGTTGAAGCATTAGTCAATGGGTTCATCACAACATTCTTTGAACCTAGCCAGGGAATCAGGCAAGGTGATCCCATATCACTTTATATCTTCATCCTTTGTTTAGAAATTCTATCAAGATACATAAACTATCAAGTTGATATTATGAATTGGGATCCAATAACCATAGGGATAAGAAGTCCAAATTTTTCTCACTTATTCTTTTCGGATGATCTTACCCTTATGGCTAATGTCAATATGAAATCATGCCATGCCATTAAGAGAGGATTAGAATTTTTTTGTGACCTGTAAGGACAATGTATTAACACTACTAAATCCAAAATTATATTTTCAAACAATTGTCCCCAAACTCTTATTAAGGATGTTATCAATAAGTTAGGTATTAAAAAAAGTGACTTCTTTGGCACCTACCTGGGTTTCCCTATTTTAAACAAATACCCTAGACCAAAAGACTACCAGTTCATAATTGACAAAATGAGAGCTAAGCTGGCAGCTTAGAAAATAAAATTCATCAATATAGCAGGAAAAACAACCCTATCCTAATCTTGCTTCAACTCAATACCAAATCATTATATGCAATACACTTCACTCCCCACAAAGGTTCTAAATAAAATTGATAAAGTCCAAAGAGATTTTATATGTGGAACTACCAATGAAAGAAAAAAAATTCATCTCATCAAATGGTCTACTATTTGCCAAACCAAAACCAATGGAGGTCTTGAACTCCAAGTGCAAAGGCTAAGAATTTATGCACAACTTGCTATCCTAGTATGTAGAATCCTTACTAATGCTACTACACCCCGGACTAGGCTAATTATCACTTCATATGAAAATCGTAATGCCAAAAACAAAAATTCTTTCATCTGGAAAAGCATTCAAAAGGGATGGGATTTATGTTACAAAGGTATTATTTGGTCACCCCATCTCCATTCCAACATGATCATTTGGGAAACCTATTGGATTCCGAATTTAGGAAACCTTAGAAAAATAATAGAAGGCCTCCTCTTGAATACGAATTGTTCAATAAAAATAAGGGACATCTTTGATTGAAAAAATTGGAACTTTAATAAAATATCCCTCAACATTCCCAATGACACCAAGGAAAACATCTTTAAGGTAAAAATTCGTCTAAAAGGACCAACTAATGACATTCCAATATGGTCTCTAACTACAAAAGGAATTTTTACAACCAAAACTTGCTACAATCTAATGGATCCTCCAATGGATACCCGAATAGATATCAAATGGATTTGGGATCTAATCTATCCAAATGAAGTGTCATCGTATTCACCGCACCATGGGTATTGCGGAGGTGAGCGGAGTTACCTTTACTACCTCAGCACTAGTAATTCTATCCTTTTAAATAAAGTTCAAGTTAAACGTGTTCTTGTGAATCCAGGTAGCTCATCAAATATAATCAGATCAAGGATCATGGAGCAGCTCGGGATGATCGACCAAATCATACCCGCCTCTCGAGTCTTGAATGGATTCAACATGGCGGGTGAAAAAAAGAAGGGAGAAATCATCCTCCCCGTAAATATGGGCAGAACCATACAAGACACCAAATTCCATGTCATCGAAGGTGACATGAGGTACAATGCTCTACTTGGAAGGCCATGGATCCATAGCATAAGGGCAGTGCCATCAACCCTCCATCAAATGATGAAGTTCCCAACAAAGTATTGCGTGAAAACAGTATATGGAGAGCAGCATGAAGCCAAAGAGATGTCCCAGTGCACCACTTGGCATCAACATCGACACCATCCATATCGGAAAAGTTGAAGGACAAACATGTAGACAAATATCAATCACAGCTCGTGCCCTCGACTGAGCCCGAGGAGCAGGTAATCAAAGATCAGATGATCGAGAATGAAGAAGATTTCCTTACCCCTGAGCCTTCGTCTCCCCCGAGGGCTAAGATGCAACGAAGTCCAATATCGAGGAGCTCGAGCAGGTGGTACTAGTCATGCATCTGCCGGAACAAAAGGTATACCTGGGAACTGGATTAACATCCGAACTCAGGGAAAAACTCATTCAATTCCTTATTGATAACATTGATTGCTTTGCTTGGTCGCACTTAGATATGACCGAGATCCCACCGGAGATAACCACTCATCGACTAAGTATCGATCCCAGATTTAAACCAGTGAAGCACAAGAAGAGACCTTAGTCCAAGGTAAAACATGCATTCATCAAAGAAGAGGTAACCAAACTTCTTAAAATAGGATCCATTAGGGAAGTAAACTATCCCGAGTGGTTAGCTAACATAGTCGAAGTCCCTAAAAAGGGAAATAAACTTAGAATGCTTGTAGACTACAAAGATTTGAACAAAGCATGTCCTAAATATTCCTTCCCACTGCCTAACATCGCCCGCCTAATTGATGTTACGGCTGGCCACAAGATCCTTACTTTTCTCGAGGCCTACTCCGGGTACAATCAAATTCAAATAAACCCGGAGGACCAGGAAAAGACTTTGTTTATCTTGCTATAATATAATTCTCTTAAGGTTAAAAAAGGAAGGGGTTACATATCAAAGCTTAGTTAATAAAATGTTCGAACAAAAAATAGGTGAATCCAGGGAAGTTTATATTGATGACAGGCTAGTTAAGTCCCTGCACGCAGAGGACCATTTGACCCATTTGCAAGCAACGTTCAATATCTAAAGGAAGTACAACATGAAACCCAACCCCGAGAAATATGCTTCCGGAGTCGACTGGGGCAAGTTCTTAGGCTTCATGGTGTCGAACAGGGGGATCGTGATCAACCCCGATAAAATCAAAGCCATCGATGAAGTCACCGTCATAATCAATGTGAAAGTCGTGCAACGGCCAACCGGAAGGATAGCTGCCCTAGGCCGGTTTATCTCGAGGTCTTCAGATCGGAGCCATCATTTCTTCTCTCTTCTTAAAAAGAAAACCAACTTCGCATTGACTCTGAAGTGTATACAAGCCTTGGAAGAATTAAAACGGTATCTATCAAGCCCGCCCCTGCATCATACTCTGAAGAAGGATGAAAAACTATATTTTATTTAGTCGTGTCCGAGGTAGCGGTAAGTGGTGTGTTAGTTCGAGAAGACCAATGTACGTAATTTCCTGTCTATTATGTTAGTCGGACCCTAGGAGGTGCCGAAACTATGTAACAACATTTAGACAGTCTATAAAAACTTAAAAAAGTTCGGGCTCGGTATAGACAAACTTTTCTAAAACGGGTCCGGGCTGGATATACTTCTAATATCGCATATGGGAAGCATCATTAGACAGTCTATAAAAACTTAAAAAATTGACTAACAACGAGGCAGAGTATGAGGCCATGATTGCATGTCTCGAACTAGCAAAAGGCCTGGGAGCAGATGTCATCGAGGCAATGTGCGACTCTCTTTTGGTAGTAAACCAAGTAAATGGGAGCTTCGAGGTTCAGGAAGATAGAATCTAAAGGTACTTAGACAAACTTCAAGTGAAGTTGCATAGCTTCAAAGAGTGGACACTGGTCCATGTACCTCGAGAAAAGAATAGCGAGGTCGACGCCCTTGAAAATCTGGGGTAATCGGTCGAAGAAGATGATATCATCTCGGGGACTGTCGCCCAATTATTGAGGTCAATGGTCAAAGAATTCCATGAAGAAATCAAATCAACAAGTCAAACATGGGATTGGAGGATTAAGTACGTCGAATACTTTAAGCATGGGAAGCTCCGATCGGACCCAAAAGATTTGAGGGCCTCCGAGCCAAAGCAACTCGATTCTCACTCGATGAAAATGGAACATTATATAGAAGGACCTTCGACGGACCATTAGAAGTGTGCTTTGGACCGGGGGACATTGATTATGTACTATGAGAAATCCACGAAGGCACTTGTGGAAACCACTCTGGTGCCGATTCCTTGGTTCGGAAGGTGATCAGAGTGGGGTATTACTGGGATAGCATGGTAAAATATACTAAGGATTTAATTCGAAAGTGTGATAAATGTCAAAGGTTTGCACCAATGATCCATCAGCCCGGCGAACAACTCCATTCGGTTCTATCCCCGTGGCCATTCATGAAATAAGGGATGGACATCGTGGGCCCACTACCAACGGTGCTAGGTAAAGCAAAGTTTATTTTGTTTATGACTTACTACTTCTCGAAATGGGTAGAAGCACAGGTCTTCAAGAAGATAAGAGAAACAGAAGTCATTGACTTCATATGGGACCACATTATATGCCGGTTTGAGATACCCGCCAAGATAGCATGCGACAACGGGAAGCAGCTCATCGGCAGCAAAGTAAATTAATTCCTCGAAGAACATAAAATCAAAAGGATTCTATCCGCACCTTATCACCCAAAGCAAATTGTCAGGCCGAGTCCACAAACAAAACCATCATCCAAAACTTAAATAAGAGGTTAGATGAGGTGAAGGGAAATGGAGAGAGGTATTGCCCGAGGTGCTATGGGCGTATCGAACGACATCAAAGTCAAGCAAGGAGGAGACCCCATTTTCTTTGGTGTACGGGTTTGCGGCATTGATCTCAGTCGAGGTCGGGGAACCGAGCGTCAGGTTTCGGCACACCACCGAGGATTCGAACAACGAGGCCATGAACACTTCCCTCGAGCTACTAAATGTAAAACGTGAAGCCGCATTAGTTCGAATGGCCTCTCAAAAACAAAGGATCAAGAGGTACTACAATAGAAAAAAGAACATTCGCTACTTCGGAGTCGGGGACTTAGTTCTAAGGATGGTCACCCTCAATACTCTGAGACCCAAATGAAGGGAAATTAGGCCCTAATTGGGAAAGACCATACCTGTCAAACCTCCTTTTTTACTACCCCGGATTAATGAAGGGGTAATAAGGGAGTTTTTCCACTTTAAGTGACATTATTCGAATTTGGGATTTCTATTAGTTTTCAGATTCGCCACCCGGATTTTTAACGATGTTCCGGCACACCGTGTGATTTTTAAAATCCCAAACCGAGAAAATTTAGACTCTGTTTTGATTTTTTCTGCGACCAGAAATTCGAGTAAGGAATGCTGTTAACTCGGGAGAAGGTGTTAGGCATTCCCGAATTCCGTGGTTCTAGCACGGTCTCTTAAATATTATTATTTGGCCTAAATTATCTGATTATTTACGTGTTTTAACCTATGGTGCATTTTGCCGTTTCATTTTTAACCGCTTTTAGTAGTTATGGATTTATCTTGAAACAAGTCACGATGACGTGCACCTGCTATTTTTTTTGGACACGTTGCAAACCGCGCCACATGAAATGTACCCGTGATCTACAACATGTTTATTTTAATTAATGTTTTGAGTTAGATTTGGGGACATGAGTTTCCGCACCCGAGTGTAGATTATATAGTCATGACTATGGTCATGACGATTAAAAATGCCTATTTGAGGCGATAGTCAATTATTCTCTAAATTTTGTATCTTTATCTAAAAAGTGGCATTTTAGCTTACGGGATATGTATATAAACCACTTTTGATATTTATGGACTTATCTTGGAACAAGTCACGATGACGTGCAGTTGTTGTTTTGGACACATCGCAACCGCGTCACATGAAATGCACCCGCGATTGCAACATGTGGTATTAATATTGTTTGAAGTTATGGTCGAGTCACATAAATGTGCGCATGAATGGGATTTACATATCATGACTATGCCACAGGAGTCGTACCCATTAGCAATTTCGATTCATTAATAGGTCTCAATTAATGGTGCATGTTCAACAAGTGATTGATTAGCAAATTCAAAGGCATGCTATCTATTAGCAATTGTGCATTCAACACAACTAAAGTTTTAATCGACTTTGACACTAATTGCACAAGTTCAAAGTGACTGACCTTAAAACTTTGGACATCCCTATTTTTAGAATGCCTTATAATAACATGTAAAAATGGAAGCAGAAGAAACAAAATAGGTTAACATAGTTGAAGCACATATTTCAGTTTTCGGAGCTTATTTTAAATGAACACATTCAGATTCTTCAAGACACTGGACCAATGGATCTATGGTATTACACATGGGACTCTAACAATGACTAATTATCAACTGTAAGCATCAACTTATCCCTTAAAATCAACCAATTCGAATATATAATTTCAATTACTGAGAATTTCAAAAGCTTAATAAAGAAAGAATTCATAAAACCAATTTAGCAATTATACATGCTAGATCTAAACATTTGAATATGGTTAGAGGATAAACAATTATGTAAAATTCAAAATCGGTTCTCAAGTATTTCGCGTGTGAGGGAGGTGAGAGTGAGAGTGAGAGTGAGAGATGGGTGAGAGGAAGGGGGAGAGAGGCAATAGCTGGGGGGCGGGGGGGGGGGGTCATCGTCGCCGGGGTTTNCGGTGTTTCTAAGGGGGAGGGGTATGTTTGTTTAGAGTGTGATGTGAAGAAGATGAAGAGGAGGGAAGAAGAAAAGAAAACGTAGCTCTAAGGGTCTCCTCTAGATTTGGTGTTTAGGTCTAGGTCTATGTTTGTTTTAATAGGTGAGGGGGGTGGATATTGGGCCGGACCGGGTCGTGTAGAGATAGGTTTTGGGTGGATCAAGAGGAAATTGGTCCAGTCCGATTTTGGCTTCCCTTTTTCTTTTCTTTCTTTTGCAACGTTAGCCATTCTAATTAATATAATACTTAGAAATTAGTTCGCAAGATTAAACCCATTATTTGAAATAATTACTTAAGCTAATTAATTTATGGATTCCAAATTTAGACTAATTAATTGAACCTAAAAATGTAAAACAAAATTAAGTAAGATTATGTGTATTTTTGTGATTTTTATATATTAATCTATCAATTAAAAAGTGATTAATTCCTAAAAATGCAAATTAAACCCAAGATGATATGCAATGAAAAATGTGACAATTGTTTTATGATTTTTCTATAATTTTAAAAATATTAAACCTACATGAAATGCAACTAAATAGAGAAAAATTCCTAAAATTCATAAAAAAATTATTTTTGGATAATTTTTAGCATTAATTTCCATGCGGGGCAAAAAATTGGGTGTTCACAGCTGCCCCTCTTTGCTCGAGAACATGAAGAGTTTTCGGGAAAAGATAAAGTGATCAACTACGAGCCATTTTTGCCCGTATGGTACTCCATTTGGAAGCATTTTGAAATAGCTTGCTTTAGAGGTTGCCTACATATCATTGGCAATAAAGGAATCAGGTCGGTGTAGTTCTGGAAGTTTTGATAGCTGGGACTACCGGGAAGCTATGATTTCACTAGTGTTGCTGCTGCTTACTGCTTGCTGAGCACCTTATTACACCAAAATGAAAATGAAAAAGACCAAACCAAACCTATCAACTAGGAGTTACAAAAATCCTATCTATGAGTCTTCTGAAGCTTGATCTTGAGTCTTGGCCGCTTCTTTATACATACTTCGATCTGAATCTTGATGCTTGTTAGTTATAGGTGCTGCTTCAATCTTCTTCAACTTTTTGGATCAAGAATGGGCATGCATAGCTTGTGACTTCAATCAGTCTCGAGCAGTCCACCTCTTTTCCGCTTATGTACTTTGGGGTTCAACTCTTTTCTTTCCTCTTTTTGTTTTGTTATTTTTTGGATCGAAACTTCTTCTTTTGGTCGTCTCGAGTTCCAATGTCCTAAAAACGTAATATGCACAAAATCAAAACAAACGAACGAAATTTTCTGCCCCAGTTTCACTAGGAAAATTTTGTGAGTTATTGTGACGAAATCTATGCTACTTCATTATTGAAAGCAGTGAAAAGCAGGGACTGGTGCACCCGGAGTTATTGTCGACTAGGGAGTGGATACCCTATATCTCAAAGCAAGATCAACTAGGGGTTGGAAGCCCTATGTTGCAAAATAAAATCAACTAGGGATTGTGTACCCTATGTTGGAAAACAAATCAACCAGGGAGTGCATTCCCTTGATTTGAAAAGAAATCATCAACCAGGGAGTGTATACCCTTGATTGAAATAGAAATCATTAATCAGGAAATTATACCCTTGATTGGAAAAGAAATCATCAACTAGGGAGTGTATACCCTTGATTGGAAAAGAAATCATCAACTAGGGAGTGTATACCCTTGATTGAAAAAGAAATCATCAACCAGGGAGTGTATACCCTTGATTGGAAAAGAAATCATCAAACAGGGAGTCTATAACCTTGATTGGAAAAGAAATCAATCAACCATGGAGTGTATACCCTTGAATGACATCGACTACGGGAATATATAACATGCGTCGGGAAAAGAAATCAACCAGGGAGTGTATACCCTTGATTGGAAAAGAAATCATCAACCAGGGAGTGTATACCCTTGATTGGAAAAGAAATCATCAACCAGGGAATTTATACCCTTGATTGGGATCGGCTAGGAAGCGCGTACACCCATGTCGGGAAAAGAAATCAACCAAGGAGTGTATACCCTTGATTGGAAAAGAAATCATCAACCAGGGAATGTATACCCTTGATTGGGATCAACTAGGGAGCATGTACACCCATGTCGGGAACAGGTGTGGTTGGGCATTGGAGGCCTCATACTACTTTGGGTCATTTTCAACTTCAATTCTTCTCTCTTTTATTTTTCATTTCTTTCTTTCTTCTTCCCCCTTTTTATTTATATTTTTTATTTTTTATTTTTATGCATGTGGAAAAAAAATTCTTGGAGGAAACTTCCCTTTCTTTGGAGTTAATGCTGCAGAGCTCCTTCTAGCTCTTGCACTATTTCTTTTGGTTGCACATGCTTGTTGCATGTTTTCTTTCGAGTTGCACCTGTTTCAGATTTTCAAACAAATAACAATTCGTTAGTTTGAAACGGTGGTTGGTTTTGCGGCCTTGATTTTCAACTACTTGATCTCAGTTATTTCGATGAAGATCTCAACCACTTGCTTGCTGGGGATTGGGTTTCATCTCTATTCCCGGGGACCTTGTCTTTCCAGATTTTACCATGGCGGTTGGTCACGTGGGACCCAACATTTTATTTTACCTTTGTAGGCCTTTCACTTGCGGTTAGTCGTGTGGGACTTAACCTTTCGAATTTTACTTCGCCTTTATCGGCCCTCCATTTCTTGTTTTTTTTCGTCTTTAATTTAAAGCAATTGGAACGCTTTGGCTTTTTCGACTTTGCCGAGAGGGTTAGCCACGTGGGAATTAAACTTTCACTTCAATTTCCTTCATAGGAATTTTGATTTGATCTTCTCTTTTCAAGAGTTATGTTTACAGCATCGGCCATTTTGGCCAGTCGATATCGACGCGATGCCCCTGACGAGGCTGGGTTCCTTTTGCATATTGACCCGTGTCAAATGAGAGCCCTGTAAATCAGTCTTGCCATCCTTTATCTACCTTAGTTTTGGGACAGAGTTAGACCGAAAGGGATTTGAAAGAAGAATAAACGACAGAATGGACAATGAATTTAAACAAAAGGTGTCCCTTTCGGGGAAAGGAAAGAAGGACTTATCTGGAGTGCATGCCATGCAGACTTTAATGAATATAACATGCCCTTTGGACTGGATGTCTGATCCGTGTAAATCGTCCGACTCTCAGAAATTCATCACAATTATTACCTCGAGATTGAGAAACCTTGCCCCGGACTGTGTCCATGTCAGTGACCCATTATCCTTTTCGATAAGTGGCGCCCTTTGCGGGTTTTCACCAACTAACCTCTCTCATTTCTCTTCTCACCATATCTTTGTAGTGTTTTTTGCGAGTTTTCACTAACAAGACTCTCTCATTTTTAATTTCTCTGCTTACCGTCGCCTCACGGTGCCCGTGTGGGTTTTCACCAATGAGACTCTCTCATTTTAATTTCCCTCATTTGCTTGTATTTGGATCCAAACAACTGTATCCTCCAATTTTGGACATCTCTGCCCATTGATCGGAAGGACTTGAACAGGGTTTTTGGTGAAACGAATTTGTGTTGAATTTCAACTTTTGAACCTTTAAGGGTACACATCGCCGAATCTTAACACTTGCCCCAACTTAAACCCTTGGGGAAATGTGGATTTTTATTTTGGTGTGACTGAACCCCAAGGAGAGGCTACCTACGTATTGTTTCGGAATCAAGTCGAACGTAGTTCAAGGAAACATTTTCGTTTTGGTTTTGGTTTTTGTATTGTTTTGTTTTCTCTTTCTTTTGGTTTCCTTTTTCTCCTTTTCTTTTCTTTTTTTTTTATTTGATTTTCTTTTTTTTCTGTTGCTTTTTTTTCTTCTGTTTTTTTCTTTTTTTTTTAATAACACTTTCAGGTTCCAAAGAGGGTAATCAAAGGAAGGTAACCGGCTCAAAGGGTTGGCAAAAGGGCTAATACTGTTTGGGTAGCGATAATGAAAGCCTTCGTCATCCCTACCGAAGAACACTTAATACTATATGGAGGATCAAACATAGTGCCTTTTGACTGCACCTGCGTTGACAGTTGTTTCAGAGACATTTTCTTTGATGTACCCCAACTACAAACACAATCTTTTGGCAGTACTCTTGCAGTAATGTATGGACCTCTCCAATTTGAACCAACATTCCTTTGGTTGTCCCGATTCATTGTTTTATCTCCTTGACTTGACTTCATTTGCATTTCTGATCCTTGATTTATTATTTTGAAGTCAGACGACGTTTTAAGATCTTTTGACTGCACCTGCGTTGACAATTGTTTCGGGGACATTTCTTCGATGTACCCCAAGTACACACACTCATTTGGAAGTACTCTTGTTGCAATGCATGGACTTTCCAATCTGGACCAATTTTCCTTTGGCTATTCCGATTTATTTCTTTATTACCTAACTTCATTTCTATTCTACTTCTTGATTCATTATTTCGGAGTCTGATAGTGTTTTAAGATCTGGGCATGAAGTCCGCAGGCATGTCATGTTATTGAAATCTGCATTTAAACAGAACTGAAAGTAGAATAAGAAAAGAGACAAAATTTAGAAAAGAGACATTATTGGAAAAAAGAAATATTAATTCCATTTGATTTTTTTTTTTTGATTGATTTTTTTTTAAAGTTTTAATATAGAAGGGTTTACATCGGAAAGTAAGACAATAAAGTGAACCCGGATCACACCCTGAGATAATTCGGACGCAAAAAGGATAGCAAGACTTGCTAGCGAGACTCCCATATGATGGGGGAAATTTCAGGCTTGGCGACCGTTTTTGGCTTTTCTTCTGTCTCGGCAATGGCTGCAATGGCTTTCAGTGCCGAATCAAATTCTTCATCTTCACAAATCATTTTGACCACCGGCTCAGTATGAGCAGGCAGGGGATCGTTCGTCATATTAGGGTCATCTTCATCCCTAAGCACTATTGCCTGGACCTCGATCAGATCTTCCTCTGCTCTTTTGAGAGTCCAACAATATTCAGTGTCATACCCCACGGCTCCTGAGTGGTATTCACATTAGCATCAGCCCGGTGCGAGGGTGACTCGAGGTTCGTCCGGTTTGGGGCCACTGGCTGCAACAGACCTATCCTCACCAAATTTTGGAGCAAGCTAGAGTAGGGTTCACCAATAGGGGTGAACTGATTCTTTTTTAAAGGCTCTCTTGGGCGAGGATTGTATTGGGAAACATTTGACTAGGGATTATACGGAGCTTGGTAAAGATGGGCATTTCTGGGAAGTGGAGCTCGATTTTGGGTATAATTTTGTCGATGTGTGTAAGGTTGTGTGTTCATCACCGCATAGGAAGGCGGTGTCACGGCATATGCAACACCATCTTGATAGGGGTTATAGTGTTCTGGGATTTTAGGAAGCATATATGATTGGTTGAATGATTGGGCCCCTTTCGAGCTCGAAGCCATGATGGCTCCTTCTTCTCCCCCTTTTCTGTTCATCGAACCCCCTGACCCATTCTGAACGGCCTGTGATGCAGCCTTAAAAGAAGTTTGACTCAAGATTCTGCCTGTTTTCAAACCATTTTCGACCATCTCCCCAATTTTGATAGCCTTGGCGAACGGTCTACCTATAGCAGACATCATGGTGTGGGAGTAATCCACTTCTTGGTCCTGTAGGAAGATCGTAACCATTTCGGCTTCGCCCATTAGAGGCTTTACCCTGGAAGCTTGCTCACGCCATTTGACGGCATATTCGTGAAAGCTTTCCGCGGTTTTCTTTTTCAAATTAAACAAACTGTTCCTGTCGGGACGATGTCTACATTATACTGGAACTGGCGGACAAAGTCTCGGGCCAAATCATCCCACACATGCCAATGGGTAATTTCTTTATCCATATACCATTCAACAACGGTTCTGGTGAGGCTTTCTCCGAAGTAGGCCATTAGCAACTCCTCTTTTCCACCAGCATCCCTCAGCTGGTTACAATATCGTTTCAAGTGAGCCATCGGGTCTCTGTTCCCGTCATATTTTTCAAACTTTGGTGTCTTGAAACCAACTGGCAGGTGAACATGTGGAAAAATGCATAAATCGAAGTAGGAGAGACTCTTCTGACCACTCAAAACCTGTATGTTCTTTTAGCTTTGCTCTAGGCTTCTCATCTTCCGAGCCATTTCTGCCTGCTCAGGGTTTCTCATTGTTCTTTGATGACCCATGGGAGACTCATATTGCGGCAGCTGAGGGTATGAGTTTGGCTTGAGCACTATTGGTTGTGCCGTGGTGAAGATTTATGGTGCATCGAACATTATTGGCGGTGCCCTTGAATTCGGCGCCTGGGGGTGATCCACAGAAGGCATTCCGGGGCCATTAGGCGGCATTAGAGGGCGCCCACATGGGATGAGTAGATTGGGCACAAGGATGTTCGAAAGCCCATCTGAACCGGGGATCAACTGAGGGAAACGAGGGATTACACTTGGAGGTCCCCTGCCATTAGACCAGGCGTCCCACATTTTTCAATATGCAGTGACACAACATTCTGTTTTCTTCAGTAGTTGCTGATTCAGGCTATGGAATAGCCGATGCCGGGCTATCCTCAGAACCAATGATTGACAGATTGCTTGCGGAGGCCATTTTTACCTTTGGATCATGTGAGGGAAGGAGGTTAGACTACCAACAAAACCAACCACCAAAACATGGCTAATTTGCACACATAGCAACCTAGTTAGTTTGAGACATTTAACAAATAGGAAATCGCATGTTGGAATGCACTGCACCTAACAGTTAAATGTTTTTATCATGTGATTGAACGGTTGCGTGTTTCATCCCGGCCTTTAATTGTCCCTTTCAAATTTTATCTCTCCCTCTTCTCTTTTTTTATTTAATTTTTTTATATCTCAGTTTCATTTTGTTATTTTCGCTCTTTGTTTTTCTTTGTTAGTTCTGTCGCTCTTTTTTTTTTATTCTCTCTTTTTCACTTTCTTTTCACTCTTTTCTTTACTTTTTTTTGCTCAATTTTTCTTTCTCTTTTAGTCAATTTGTTTATGGCTATGATCGAATTCGATGGAGATTACCTAGGTATCATGATGCCGCATGAATCAGATTTTGCGTAGTTCGGGAAGATTGAGAATGAAGCAAATAAGCTAACTATTTTTTTTCTTTTATAAAACTCAGGCATATTTTTTTAAATCTTTTCTTGAATTTTATTTTTTGGGAAAGACTTTAAAAGGAGAAAGAAAATATTTTGGCTTTTTTTTTTATGTTTTGGTTCAAATGTTAGAAAGAAAGACTTATAAAAGCAAGAAAATTAATTTTTTTTTTTTGGATTTTTATTTAATTTTTTTTTTATTTTTTCTTTGAAAATATTGAAATGAAGACTTCTAATGAAGAAACAAAATATTTTGGAATTAGATTTTTTTCTTGAAATTTCGTTTTTGAAAGAAAAACTTCAAAAGAAAAAGGAAATATTTTTGGATTTTGTTTTTGATTTTTTTTAAAGAATTTTTGGAAGAAACATTTCTAAGGAAGACAGAGAATATCTTTTTTTTTTTTTTTTGGATTTTTGATTTAGCATTTTTTTTTGGGAAAAATACTTCAAGATAAAGAAAAAAGTAGTTTGTATTTTGACCTTTTTTTTGGGGGGGGGGATTAAAATCCTTTTCTTTTTTCTTATTTGTTTGGGATTTTCTTAAGGAGGGATTTCAAGGAAAATATTTATGGATTTGTTTTTTTTTTTTTTTCCTTTGTTTTGGGGGGGGGGGATTAAAATCCTTTTCTTTTTTCTTATTTGTTTGGGATTTTCTTAAGGAGGGATTTCAAGGAAAATATTTATGGATTTGTTTTTTTTTTTTTTTTTTGAAAATTGGGGTAGGGACGGATGAGGTTTGCCTACGTATCTCACATCCGGTGAGAATCAGACCGGCGTAGTTCGGTCAGCTTTGACAGGACCTAGGAAGCATGACTTTTTGAAAACATTCACTTATTTTCTTTCTTTTTTAGATAGAGTTTCGAGGCATTTTTAAATATCGGGGCTTTTAAAAATCGCGTAAGTTTTCTATCCTACCTCACTCTTGATTTTTTCTGTTATTTCTTTTCCTTTAGCCGGTCAACAAACTAGCCGAAACAAAATAATGTAGACATAACCAGGTAGGATGCATCATGATGGTCTTTATTTCGGGTTCACATGTCCGAGACGGGCCCAACCCCTATGTTGAGTCCCCTAAGTCAAATGCACATGATGCAGATAATCGTTCCTACTAGGGATCCGGCATGAGGATGTGTTATTCTAAGTTTAAATCCTAGGGTTTTGTTCTAGACCAGGCTTACCCGAGCGGACAGCTCGAGCCGGGAGGGGGTGGGGTAGCATACCGGGAATACAGAATCTTCACCGGCTTTGCAACTTGTCCGAACCTCGTTCCAAAATTTTGATATGACTCTTAACAGAAAAGAAGTCACACAAACTGCACACTTCCCAGATGATTTAGAAGAATCAGAGAGAAGAGGGTTTCGACACAATTTATATACAGTTCAGATAATATCAAAGCGATAAAAAACAACATTTAGCACATTAGGTTTAAACATGTAAAAATCAGTTAATAATGAAATCCAAATATAACAGTTATTCCAAGCTCGAATTCTTGAACCCTGAACCAGAGATCTAGGTTCGATCCCCAGCAGAGTCGGCAGAGCTGTCACACCTCCTTTTTTCACTACCCCAGATTAATGAAGGGGTAATAAGGGAGTTTTTTCACTTTAAGTGACATTATTCGGATTTGGGATTTTTATTAGTTTTTAGAGTCGCCACCCGGATTTTTAAAGATGATTCGGGGCACTGTGTGATTTTTAAAATCCCAAACCAAGGAAATTTAGACTATGTTTTGATTTTGTCTGCGACCAGTAATCCGAGTAAAGAATTCTGTTAACTCGGGATAAGGTGTTGGGCATTCCCGAATTCCGTGGTTCTAGAACGGTCGATTAACTATTATTATTTGGCCTTTTCGGATTGTTTACGTGTTTGAACCTATTGTGCGTTTAGCCGTTTAATTTTTTAACCGCTTTTAGTATTTATGGATTTATCTTGAAACAAGTCACGATGACGTGCACCTGCTATTTTTTTTGGACGCGTTGCAAACCGCGCCACATGAAATATACCCGTGATCTACAACATGTTTATTTTAATTAATGTTTTGAGTTAGATTCGGGGACATGAGTTTCCGCACCCGAGTGTAGATTATATAGTCATGACTATGGTCATGACGATTAAAAATGCCTATTTGAGGCGATAGTCAATTATTCTCTAAATTTTGAATCTTTATCTAAAAAGTGGAATTTTAGCTTACGGGATATGTATATAAACCACTTTTGATATTTATGGACTTATCTTGGAACAAGTCACGATGACGTGCACTTGTTGTTTTGGACACATCACAACCGCGTCACATGAAATGCACCCGCGATTGCAACATGTGGTATTAATATTGTTTGAAGTTATGGTCGAGTCACATAAATGTGCGCATGAATGGGATTTACATATCATGACTATGCCACGGGAGTCGTACCCATTAGCAATTTCGATTCATTAATAGGTCTCAATTAATGGCGCATGTTCAACTACTAATTCATTAACAAATTCAAAGTCGTGCTACCTATTAGCAATTGTGCATTCAGCACCACTAAAGTTTTAATAGACTTTGACACTAATTGCACAAGTTCAAAGTGACTGGCCTTCAAACTCTGGACATCCCTATTATTAGAACGCCTTATAAGAACATGTAAAAATTGAAGCAGAAGAAACAAAATAGCTTAACAATAGTTGAAGCACATATTTCAGTTTTTGGAGCTTATTTCAAATGAACACATTCAGATTCTTCAAGACACTGGACCAATGGATCTATGGTATTACACATGAGACTCTAACAATGATTAATTATCAACAGTAAGCATCAAATTATCCATTAACATCCAACAATTCGAATATCTTATTTCAATTACTGAGAATATCAAAAGCTTAGTAAAGAAGGAATTCTTAAAACTAATCTAGCAATTATACATGCTAGATCTAAACATTTGAATATGGTTAGAGGATAAACAATTATGTAGTCTAACAGAGAAGCCAATTCAAAACAAAATCATAACTTACACACTATAGATCTATGCAATTGAGTCGAATTAAAAGATGAACAAAATTTGCTTTTTATATGGAAATCAAACGGAGTAACAGGGGTGTGTAAACATACCCGATTAAGTCAATACAACCAATGTGATTTAAACCAAAATTCAACGAGCCCAGCATCATAGTTCAATTCGCAAGGACCAGACCAAATAAGCGAGCAACCAAGTAATGGGAGCAAAGAAATGAGACTATAACAGTAAACAAGTAAGATTAAAATATGACGGGAAAATCAGCATTTCTATTTAATCCAAAAGAAATATATGGAACCAAGTTTCATACATAAGAGAATTTCGGGTAAACATATACATACCTAGATAATGAACAATAAATTGAAAACAACCAAATGAAGGCAGCTAACAGTTCGAATGGAGCTCATCAGCGATTTCGACAACCCACATCAGAGATTCAGCAATGTTTTGACATAGTTTTGCTTTAGAAAACCCAGAACCATGAACAAATAGCCCAAAAATTTCATAAAATCACAACTTCATGTTCTTCTTTTTTCGTTTTTTCTTGCTTCTTTTCTTCAAATCTGATTTTGTAAAATTCAAAATCGGTTCTCAAGTATTTTGTGTGTGAGGAGGTGAGAGAGAGAGTGAGAGATGGGTGAGAGGAAGGGGGAGAGAGGCGAATGTTTAAGGGGAGGGGTTCGTCATCACTGGTGTTTCTAAGGGGGAGGGGTCTGTTTGTTTAGAGGGTGCTGTGAAGAAGATGAAGAGGAGGGAAGAAGAAAAGAAAACGGTGCTCTAAGGGTCTCCTCTAGATTAGGTGTTTAGGTCTAGGTATATGTTTGTTTTAATAGGTGAGGGGGATGAATATTGGGCCAGACCGGGTCGTGTATAGATAGATTTTGGGCGGATCAAGAGGAAATTGGCCTAGTCCGAAATTGGCTTCCCTTTTTCTTTTCTTTGTTTTGCAACGTTAGCCATTCTAATTAATATAACACTTAGAAATTAGTTCGCAAGATTAAACCCCTTATTTGAAATAATTACTTAAGCTAATTAATTTTGGATTCCAATTTTAGACTAATTAATTGAACCTACAAATGTAAAACAAAATTAAGTAAGATTATGTGTATTTTTTGTGATTTTTATATATTAATCTATCAATTAAAAAGTGATTAATTCCTAAAAATGCAAATTAAACCCAAGATGATATGCAATGAAAAATGTGACAATTTTTTATGTTTTTCCTATAATTTTAAAAATATTAAACCTACATGAAATGCAACTAAATAGAGAAAAATTCCTAAAATTCATAAAAAAATTATTTTTGGATAATTTTTAGGAGTAATTTCCACGCGGGGAAAATAATTGGGTGTTCACAGTACAGAGTTCTCGGAGTTGTGGGCAAAGGATCCTACAAACTTAGCACAATGGAAGGCGAGCAACTGCCATAAAATTGGAATGTATCATTACTCAAACGCTATTATTGCTGAGGTATGACCTTCTCCCCTTTTAATTTATATTTCGTACTAACTCCATACAAGTGTTCGATTGGAGATATCGAAGCATCCTTCAGCTTGAAGACCTTAGGTTTTAAAGCATGCGTTGCACTCTTTTTCCCTTAGAACGGGTTTTATCCCAAATGGGTTTTACCGACAAGGTTTTTAGCGAGGGAACACCTTTATGCTACATAAGGAAAACTCAACAAGTATTCAAGGCTTCATTTCAATCAACCTCGAATACTGGGGGACATCACCCTCGGAGGTTATATTTTCAAAAGAAAATAATTCATGTCAAGAGGGCCTCAATAGGAAAACAATGTACTAGGCCAAACGGTCAAATGAACTGTGTCCATAAAAAGAAGTCGACCCCTCAATGAAAAAATATTCATCCATGTATCAATCATTCAAGGAAGCACTGTCGTTATATCAAAACACTTTGTGCCCAAAATTAATTCTACCGTTTTTGCATTTATATTTCTACATGAAACGGCTCAAGAGTCAAAACCTCAAATGCATACGAATACTCGGGGACTGTCATCGACAGTCAACATATCGCGTCATCGAAATCTCAAACCTATAATACCACAAAGAGGCATGCTCAAACTAATAATACCTTAATGAGGCATACTTGAACTCATAAGACCTCAAAGATACATCCCCGTGATACGAAGGCCAAGGCCACCACACTCGGAGACTAAAGGGTACGGCCATATAAAATACTACGGTCATATAAAAAGGCTACGACCGACTTCCACCATAAAAACTAAAGACCTTCAAATACTTCAAAAAACCGGTTAAACCAGGCTACCCTCGGCAAAACCAAACTATATAGGGCTTCGATAAAATCAGCCCTCGAATAATGTGGAGGCTTAGATAATACCAGCCTTGAAAAAAAACTTAAGAGGTATTCAATTATCATTACATATCGACTTATATGAGGTTCCAATCAATCTAACCTCCGAAAAATCAAACATGAATACAAAACGTACATACTAAGGCATACCAAAAATTCCACTAAGTCTTTAGCCAGAAAGAGGGAAAACTATAGCCATTTTAGAGGCCGAATTGGCCCTAACTAAAAGAGCCTAAGAGTCAATCTAAAGAGACTAAGGGCCGATATTTTGGAGCCTAAGGGCCAATCTAAAAGAGCCTAAGGGCCAAACTAAAGAGACTAAGGGCCGATATTTGAAAGCCTAAGGGCCAATACTTAAAGAGCATAAAGGCCGAAGGACACCATGCTCAAGACCTTATATAGCTCGGACTCAAAAGTCCATTCACCCCAAATTAATATCGAGCCAAATAAAATATAAGCTCAAAGACCGAACCTCAAGTGGTAATTGTTATCGATCGTTGATCAAATGAAGAACCTAAGGATATTATATTAGGCGGACCGATTGTGTACAACAACAAAATTTCGTTTAACAAGTGAAGACAAAACGGAATTTAACACGAGAAGATGAAGCAAATAAAATCTTTATATGATTCAACAGTACATTTACAGGACCTCCACATAGGGCCATTACACAAAAGGAAAAAGAACCTAGTCTACTCTCGGGGTCACTTGCTTGGAGGCGGTATCCACTGGAGCTACATCTTCGATAGACTCACCTTCGGGGGCCTTCTTCTACTCCTCCTCCTCATAGACTTCACCTTCGTCTCCCTCACTATCGGAACCGCTGGCAGAATCGTCGTTGGTAGAACGCAATGCAGTTGCCTCTTCTTCCAATGCCTTCACCTTCTTGATTTCGGCGGACAGGTCAAAGCCTTTAGCATGCACCTCCTCGAGGGTGAGCCTTCGAGACTCCAGCTTGGCATGATATGTGGCATATGTAAACTTGAGCTCGGTCACAGTAGAGATCTCCCGAGCCCAAGCATTAGCAGCAGCAATATCAGTTTGTTAAGAGGACACGAATGCATCAGCTTTGGAATTGACCTTAGCTAATTCTGCGGCCGTCTCACTGTGAAGCTCCTTGAACTTACGGCTCTCTTATTTTGTACTCTGAAGCTGGTGCTCAATCGACGCTTATTTTTCCCGAAGAGTGTCCTTCTCGGAGTCCAGATTGTCCATATTTTGCTTCCACCCGAGGGTTTCAGCCTATTTGTTCTTAAGCTCCTCCCAGAGTTGTTCCACCAGATCGGTCCTCTGATGATACTGCAAAATTAAAGTATTAGGCACCGAAGCAAGGAATATACAAAGTAAACCCACAAAGTCTATGCTACCTGTTCAACGATCTTGACCCGCTCTTGGGAAGCCTCCTCCGAACTTGCTCGGAGATCGTTGAGTTCCCCCTCTCGTTTGGCATAGAGAGCCTTGAGTTTGTCCATCTTTGACATGAGCTTCCTGAGCTCATCTTTGCAACGGGGAAGCTCAACCCGAGACTTGGAAAAAGCTCTTTTATAGAGCATCACGGCCTTATCACAAAGAAATGGAGTCAGAAAAGCAAAATCCAAACTCTAATTATAATTTTTAAGGAAAAGTTTACCTTCTTTTGAAGCTTGTCAGCCTCTTCAAAGATGAATGAGGCGTCAAGATCGGGGCCCTCTTTGATTCTGAAAATCATTATCTGAATATGTCATCCTCCCCATCGGATGTTCCCACATTAGAAGCTTCATATTTTGGGCATCTCGTATCTGCCCTGCAGAGAACAACGGGCCTAGTGGAGAGTCATCCACATCAATCACCCCGAATGATTCAATCGGGGCGTTCTCTCGCCGTTGAGGTACCTCGGGGTTGGGCTCTTTGGCTTCATTGATCAAGTGCCCTATGATGTAAGGTGTTTCCTTGTCACCGGTTGGCTCGAGTACTTTGCTCGAGCTCCCCTCAGGGACCTCCTTGGCCTGAGGTTGAACCACAGCAGTAGCCTTCGGTTTAGCAGCCTTTGAAGCATCAGTGCTTCCCCTTCTCCGAATCACTAACAGGCGGTCATCTTTTCCCTCAGCATCTTCTTCCTCAGCGCGAAGACGTTGTATAGTTTCCAGAGATAAGGCCACTGTATCGACCTTAGGATTTCAAACCTTGGTTTTCTTCGGCTTCGGGGAGTCCGCCGGTGACTCTTTCTTCCTCTTCTTGTATTTGCCGGGTTTTGGGGTTTCTTCCTTACCAGGTGGGGGAGACCTCAATGAAACAACGTCTCTGAGGCCTGCACAAATACAAAGTTAGATAGTTTGCTAAAGAGTATTTCTCTAAGGGATTTGGATAGGCAAATGATAAAAGCTCACCATAGTTTTTGGCCTCCCATCGGCCTTTGGCCAAACCGCGCCAGACGCGCTCGACGTGTGAGGAAGTGTAAGCCAGTTGTCGAACCCAACCCGGGAGGTCCGCAACCGCACCTGGATACCAAGTGCAGCCGTCATCTAAAAAGGAGATAGTTCAAAAGAAGATGAGAACATCAAAGTAATGAAACACACTCTACAAGTCGGTACTTAGGCTTCATATTCCATTCCTCTGGGAACGACATCTCTTCAACAGGAATCAGGTTGGAGTTCCTGACTCGGACAAAGAGGCTCATCCATCCTCAGTCTTTATCTTCGTCGATGCTAGAGAAGAAAGACTTCGGGACAGACGTTGCAATTTTATCAGGACAAGTCAATAGAGATGAGGGCTGTATAGACTGAACAAATGGTTGAGGGTAAATGTGATGACCCAAAAGGTCAACCCGTATATTTCTAGCTAATTCTCTGTTCTGAGGTCGTGAAAACCTCCTTCTATCTCACCTCGATTTGCATGCGCATCCCGGGCGTGTAGCCGGGAAGCCGTTAAGTGAAAAATTGATAAAATGATAATTTGTGTTAATTATTTTAGTAAAGTTGACTTTGGTCAACATTTAAAGACAATTGTTTTCTGAAAAATATAACGGTTTTTGAAAATGAAATTTGAGGTGAAACCTGTGATATTGGGCCCGTATCATGGTTTCGGATCCAGTACAGGTTCGATATGACTTATATGTGTTATCTGTGAAATTTGGTAACAAACGGACTTCATTAGATGTGATTCGGACCATAAATGCAAAATTTAATGTTTAAATAAATTTTGAGGAATTTCATTGATTTTTGGTTTAATTCATTGTTTTAGTGTTGTTTTATGTGGTTTGAAAACTCGAGCGAGCCCGTGTTAGGTTATATGACTTGTTTGTGTGATTAGACGGGGCCTCGGGGGCCTCGGGTGTGTTTCGGATGGGCTACGGATCATTTTCTTCCAACTTTGAATTGCTGTCTTCTGGTGTCTGATGTCCTTCAACGCGATCGCAGTGCTTCCTTCGCGATCGTGATATGTCCTTGCTGGTCGCCCAAAATTTCCTCTTCGCGATCGCGTAGCTCCATTTTTTTCCCTTCCACATTCGCGTGACCATCTTCATGATCGCGTAGTATAATCAAGGCAGCCTTCCTTTTTCCTCTTCGCGTTCGCATAACTGCATTCGCGATCGTAGAAGATAACCTACTCTTTATACGCGACCGCATAAGTTATTCCGCGATCGCGTAGAGCATTTTAAGCCAGTAACCATTTCCTTCTACACGATCGCGTCTCGTTTTCCGCGATCGCGATGAACAAAGCACTTGGGCGGAATATAAGTTTAGCAAAAATCGAGGTTTCACCATTTTTGACATATTTTGACTTCTAGAACTCGATTTTGGGCGATTCTTTAAGGATTTTTCACACAAATTGAATGGGTAAGTGTTCTTCCACTATAATTAATTATATTTCATGAATCAGTTCTTGTTTCCATCATTTAAATTGTGTTTTGGGTTGAGGAAGTTGTGGGTTTTGAATGAGAACTTCAAAAATGTAAAATCATGATTTGAAAGACCAAATGTTATCCGAATTGGATGAATTTAGTATGGGTGAAATGGTATCGGAATGGGTAATTTGAATTTGTAAAATTTGTCGGGTTCCAAGGAGCGGGCCCGGGGGGTCGACTTTTGGGTCGATTTTCATAATTTTGTAAAGTTTGAAACTTTATTGTTCGGGATAGTTCCTTATACGTTTTATGTGTATTTTGAAGTTGTTTTAGTTGATTGTGAGCTGTCCGGAGGTCCTTCCGCCCAAGAACTCTATTTTTGAGTACCGGGTTGTCGTCTTTGAGGTCAGTATCTTGCCTAACCTTGTGTGTGGGAACTACCCCTTACGATTGAGTCTTCCTTGTTGATTGTATTCCGAGTATGCGAGGTGACAAGTGTGTACTCGAAATTATTTGCAATTATATTGGCCTTTTAGGATTCGTAGGTTCATATATTACCTGTGTATGATTTGTTATTGTTACATTTGAATCCTTTGTTGTTAATTTCATCCTTTCATGTTTAAATTAGAATTATTTGTTTTTGGATTCCTTCGTTGGTTGTTTGGCCTTACTTGACTTAACTAAATATTCTACTTCTTTCATCATAATGCTATATTTTCTCCCTAGCTTGCCTAATTGACTATAATTAGTGTCATCTAGCCTTATAGTTGACTAGCCGTAGTTGGACCATCTATTCGTTGGAGTCAATCATGCCCGTGAGTCTTACATTGTGATTTATATGAATATCCCCTTAAGTGCCACTTAGGTCTAATTGTTAGACATTTATGCTATTGGTATTTCCTTGATGTTTCCTATTACTGGGCCTTTGTTTAAGCTGAGTGTTTTTCCGTGAAGTTACCTGTTTAGGTGAGATTGGTTATAGCTAATTCCCTTACCGGGATGTTATGGTTTATGTTACTGTTTATGCTGTTAATGATATGGTTTGTATTGTTGACTCCCTTGCCAGGATGTGATGGTTTCTATTACTGTTTATGTTGTTAATGATATTGTTTGTGCTTTTGACTCCCTTGCCGGGATGTTGTGGTTTCTACTACTGGTTATGTTATTAATGGTATTGTTTGTACTGTTGACTCACTTGCCGGGATGTGGCGATTTATGGGTCATATTGTTGGTTTTTCCTTTCCAAATTGTTGTTCTTGATATTGTTTGGGTGAGGAAGAGTGTAAAGCTCGAAGGGTGATGCCGTGTATTATGAGAATGAGAGTGTAAAATCACAAAGGGTGATGTCGTGCCATGTTATGATATTAAAGTACGAAGGATAATGTCATGCCATGTTATGATATTAAAGAACAAAGGATAATGTTGTGCCATGTTATTAAAGCACGAAGGATAATGTCGTGCCATGTTATGATATTAAAGCACGAAGGATAAGGCTGTGCCATGTTATGGTATTAAAGCACGAAGGATAATGCCGTGCCATATCTATTTATTTATTGTGAGGATGAGAGTAAAATCACGAAGGGTGATGCCGTGCACTTGGTCTGGTAAGGATGAGATTAAATCACAAAGGGTGATGCCGTGCACTTTGTTTGGTGAGGATGAGAGTAAAAGCACGAAGGGTGATGCCACACACTTGTCTTTGTATATTATTCCATTGTTCTAAATTTGGATATTCTACTGATCTCTTACTGTATCCATTGGCAAGATTTGATATTCCTCCTGTACTACATGGCAATTTCTGAGTTACAGACTAAGTTCCGGTGGATAAATCTTGAGGAAATTTTGATCAAGGGATTTTATTGAAGAGTATTATTGAAAAAGCAATGGCTTTGAAATGATTATATTTTAATGACTTTTACATCGAAGGTATATTTGAAAAGCACTAGTCTTGCCTAAAATGATATTTGGAAGTCGTTTATTCGGAAGGCATCTTTGGGAAGTTTCGTATTTTGAACGAAACTATGTTTTACGTAATTCTCTCTGCTATATATACTTATAGATACTTTTGGAGAAAGTAGGTTTTCAAAGGAAACTCTTCCATACAAAAATGATTTTATTTGCAAAAGTTTTTCATATGAACTACCGTTTAAAGATTTCTACCAGTTATGGATTTTAATGGCTAAGGCTCGATGTGAGTAAACCGATGTGGAGTTGAGTTATTGGTGTTATCTATTGTATTGTGTTTCCTTTCGATTCAGCTTGTTTTGCTGTCCATATCTCAGTGTATTTTTGTGTTGTTTCGTGATTGATTTCTGTAATTTACTTCCGCTTTATATTGTCATTGTTGCAAATTATTCTGTGAAGTCTTAGGTAGATGTAACGTTCGGTCATTTCTATATTCATTTTATTATTTTGTAGACCAGTGGTGTCTTGACTAGTCCTCATCACTACTCCATCGAGGTTAGTCTTGATACTTACTGGGCACCTCTGTGGTGTGCTCATACTACACTTCTGCACATTTTTCTGTGCAGATCCAGGTATATATATTGTAGTAGTTGTGTGGTTGATTGCTGAGGAGACTCAAGGTGACCTGCTGCTGCATTCGCGGGCTTTAGAGTCACCTTCTTTCTATTTTTTATTCATACATTGTTGTATTTCTTTCCAAACAGTTGTACTTAGAAGTTATAGAAGATTTGTAGAGCTTATGACTTGTATTACCGGTTTTGGGAAAGTTTGTACATTCTGTTGAGATTCTATATCAAGACTGTTAGTTTTCCTTTTACTATTGTTGTTACTCAGTAACTGTTAGGCTTACCTAGTCCCTAAGACTAGGTGCCATCAAAATACTCAACAGAGGGAAATTTTAGTCGTGACAAGTTGGTATCAGAGCTCTAGGTTCGTAGGTGCTACGAGTCATAAGCGAGTTTAGTAGAGTCTTGCGGATCGGTATAGAGACGTCTGTACTTATCTTCGAGAGGGTACGTAACTATTAGGAAAATTTCACTTCATTCATTCCTATCGTGCGAATTCATTGATCTTGATGTTTGAAATTATCGTACCATTCTCTCACCGATGGTGAGCACACGAACTGCGGTTCCTGATGATGTTACCCCGAAGTAAATGTCGCAAAGGTCAGAGACAGAGGCCGACGAGGAGCACGTGCCGCAGTTAAGATACCTACCAGAGCACCCGTTGATGAGTCTCCAGTAGTTCTAGTTTGGGGACAAGTACTGGGGGTGCTTGTTGCTGCCCCGGACTTGAGGAGACCTGAACGCAGTTTTGAGTATAACTAATACATTGACTCATGCAGGGTTAACTCTAGTGCACCAGTTGCTTCACAGATCAGGGGAGGAGTTTAGAGTCCCACCTTCTACACTCTAGAGTAGCGAGATCATATTGGTCAGGTTCAAGTTGTCATGGCAACACGACATGTGGTTTCAATTGAACCGTGGTTAGGGTAGCAGCAGCGGAGGAAGAATACCTTGGACTTGAGAGGTACTGGAAGTACCACTCTCCTATCTTTCAGTGGATGGGCGTCAGATGGTTCCCAGGGTTTCCTGGAGGAGTGTCACTATATTCTTCACGCTTCAGGTATATTGGAGATGAGCGGGCTTGCTTTTGTCACGTCTCAGGTTCAGACTAGTGGGTTGATCAGTGGTGGCGGCATCTGAGTTGGGGTAACCGGCCCGAGTTAGCTTCACTAGCATGGGTTCAGTTATCGGAGATGTTTTGAGGGAGGATGCACCTTAGTTCCTTCAGGATGTACGGCGCGTGGAGATTGAGCAGTTGCGCCAGGGCGCTGTGTCACTATTGGGGCATGCCGTTAGATTCAATGAGTTGGCCAGACATGTATTTTGCTTTGTTGCTTTAGTTAAGAGATAAGTCCGTAGAGTCATTTGGAAGATTCAGGCATGATATTCGATTCAGCGGGACTCGAGAGTTAGAGTAGGATGCCATGTTTCAGCAAGTAGTAGGGATCGCTCGCCGGTTAGAGAGCACGTGGGACCGTGAGTGAGAGCACAGACGAGATCAGGGAGAGTGTTCAGGGAGGCGATGAGGCCTCGTAGATCGGAGGAATCTGCTAGTCTGTATTATGGAGGCAAGGTACGGCACGGTAGAAGTTTTATGGGTTAACCAGTTCAGTTTGCATTACAAGCTGCGCATGGGATTTCAGGTACTCATGGGTCCTAGAGGATTCGTATTTTGTGTTTTTCTTCCACAGTCATGTCGGCAGCGAGATTGTTCTTAGTGTAGAGATGTTAGCCACAGGGTGAGATATTGTCCCAAGATTCAGGTAGGTGTGTAGTAGCAGGGTATTCAGGTGAGTAGAGGGTTCCTAAGAGGGGGAGACCCGACCCATTATTGTGTTTCATATAGTAAAATAGAGGTCGTTGTGCCAGATATCATCAGCCATGTATGGTTTGAGGTGTTGCATAGGAGCACCAATTGTATTTCATTATAGTTCTGCTAGTCGGAACGAATTCCCTTATTTTTCGTTTCATTTATGGGTGAGTTTCATGTTTTGCATCCCATTTTGTGTTTTCTCCTGTTGGGAGATTCTTAGTAGTAGCCTGTGTCTATCGTTGTTTTATTTATTATTGATAGTAGTGAAACCGGCAGTGAGTCCTTGTTGTTCTTCGTGGAATGCTTTATGTGATTTTCCTAAATATTTTGCTTAGGAGTTGTGATTTGATACTCCATCGAGATGTGAGTTCAATTAGCTTTATGATTTTATCAGCTGAGATGAACTAGTGGATGAATTTCAATTGGTGTGATATATTTTCAGTATGTGATTCCTCCTTCAGGACGAGGTCTTCGTGATATTTGTGATTCGATATGTTTGGACCGGGCTGAGTACTGCAGTGGAAATTTTATCAGGATGGTATCCTTGTGATTTGTTCATATGCTTTCTTTGCTTCTTCCTTGTTATATTTCTTTCGGTAAGTAGGTATTGATAGAGAGTTGTGCCTCTGGGCTTGTTTGATAGTTCCTTTATATGTTTCTACTTTCATATTCAGCCATTTCGTTATGTGTTTCTTTAGTTTAGTTTGTGGGATGTGTGCCCGGTGGTGTCAGTTGTGGCCAGTGACTCGGGTGTTTAATAATGAAGTCTTTGTGTTCATTGCATTATTATCTGTGTTATAGGGTTCAGAAACAAAGTTCTTTCAGATGTGGGTCTAATTGACAATGTCGAGTTGATTTCGGGCAGTCTTTGTGATAAAAAAATGTTATATGAGCCTATGTGTGATGTACTAAGTTGTGTGGTCGTGCCTTGTGGGTGTAGTCACGAGTTAATGCAGCTGATTGAGGCTAATGCCGGATATAGATTTAGAATCGGGTCTTTTGTAAATGAGTAGAGGGTGAGAATAGAGGTACAAGTCTTATCGGTGGTGATGTGAAGGCTATATTGCGGTTGTGATTGTTTTATCGGGATTATGTGGGTTGGGGTGACGAGGGATCACCCGCGGCTATGTGTTGGAAGTAAACCATCAGTGATTGGATGAGTTCAAGGTGAATCTTGGCACGTTTGAGGACGAACGTTTGTCTAAGAGGGGGAGATTATGATGACCCAAAAGGTCATCTCGTATATTTCTAGCTAATTCTGTGTTCCGAGGTAATGAAAACCTCCTTCTATCTCACCTCGATTTGTGTGCGCAGCCCGGGCGTGTAGCCGGGAAGTTGTTAAGTGGAAAAATTGATCAAATGATGATTTTGTATTAATTATCTGAGTAAAGTTGACTTTGGTCAATATTTTTGGTAAACGGACACGGATCCGGACCCGTGCTTTGACAATGCCGGAGGGTCCGTAGGAAAATATGGGAGTTGGGCGTATGCCCGGAATCGAATTCCGAGGTCCCAAGTCAGAGAAATGAATTTTTAAAGAAA